>PVKZ01000326.1:885306-967567 GCA_004027375.1 Macroglossus sobrinus | reverse complement strand
AGGAGGAGGAGAAGAAGAAGAAGAAGAAGAAGAAGAAGAAGAAGAAGAAGAAGAAGAAGAAGAAGAAGAAGAAGAAGAAAGAAAAAAAGAAAAGTCCCACTGAACTACTGAAAAGCTTAAATGAGATGTTACAGATAAAGTCCTTATAGCAGTGCCTGGCATAGACTGAAGCATTCACTTTGTTAGCTAATGCTGAGTTCTGAATATCTGCAGCAAAAAATCAGGCCTGGGCTGGGAAGGAGCTTCAAATTCAATTGACAAATATGTGAACCACATCATACATATAAATGCCTCATGATAACAACAAATTATAGATGGGAAAATTTGAAATACATAATTCCGTATTATGGAAAAATAAGTTGGCTTAAAGGTTTCCCTTTCCAAGGCTGAAGGAGTAAATAAGAAATAGAAATTAGTTTTGATAAAGGCCAAAAAATATATAATGACAGAAATCATTATATATCATTATAAATCATTATAAAATCACTCTTGTCCAGGTGATTTTATTAGCAGGTGATAACTATAAGGACACAAAGCACCAAAGAGAAAATTATGTACAGGTGGCTTTTACTGAACACATTCATCTATTGAAATGTTGACAGCAAAAAGATTACTTTATCATACCTCTCCTATCCCAAGAGCTGCAAAAGAATAAAGTTTTCAGACAAACATTGATGTGGAAGAAAAAATTTTTTGTCCCAAAGTATAATCATTTTACTTGAAATGTTGAAGAATAATCAGACTGGCAAGAAACCAAGCACCACTCGGAGAGCTGGAGAACTCAGATTTATTATGCTGGTGGTCCTAAAAGAGCTAGCACTCTGAAGATCTGGGCCCTGAGGTCAGTGGCAACCTTGCTTTTATACGGCTTGGTGGGCATGGGCCAATTGGTTAATTTGTCCTCAGGCAGTTACAGACCTCGGGAGTTGCTATGGGTTACAGGCAGTCAGAGAGCCTGAGATTTTCAGACAGGAACTTAGGCAATACATCTGTTATCTAGACAGAACAAGCAAAAGGAAGGATAAGTCTTTAGTTAATTTCAAGGTCACCCTGCCCTTCGGCCTATGTGGCAAGCATATCCACAGAAGCAGAACAAAGAGCTGATTATAAGGTTAGCCTTTTGAGTGGAAAATTCCTCTTCAAAAGAACTTCTAAAAGGCTCACTTAGAGGCTTTTTATTCTTAAACACAATTCTAAGGAATGCAGTATCTTTTTCTATCCCCTTCCTTTTAGTCTGTGTGTCTTTTAATCTGAAGTAAATCTCTTGTAGGCAGCATATGTAGGGGTCTTGTTTTTTTATGCATTCAGCCAGTCTATCTTTTGGCTGGAGCACTTAATTCTTTTCCATTTGAGGTACTTATTGTTAGGAATGTAGTTGTTACCATTCTTTATTCCTGTTTTTGATACATGTTTTTTCTTCTTAAAGAAGTCCCTTCAACATTTCCTGTAATTCTGGTTTGGTAGTGATAAATTCCTTTAGCTTATATTTGTCTGGGAAGCTCTTTATCTGTCCTTCAACTCTAAATGATAGCTTTGCTAGAGAAAATATTCTTGGTTGTAGATCCTGGGTCTTCATCACGTTGAATACTTTTTGCCAAGCCCTTCCGTCCTGCATAGTTTAAGAAATCAGCTGCCAGTCTTATGGGTGTTCCTTTGTAGTAACTATGTTTTTCTTTTTTTGTTGTTGTTCCTCTATTCCTTAATTTATTCTTCTATTTATATGCCTTTCAAATACTATCTAAAATAAATATGTAAATACAAAAAAATACTAAAATTATAAAGGTGGGTATAAAAAGCTCAAATTTGTTATATTTTCCATTTTTCTATTTTCATTTTAAATTTAAATTTCACATTTAAATTTTTAATTTTTGTACATAATTCTATATATTATAAACTACTTTACAAATGTAACTATTTCTTGACCTACAACTTTATCTTTAAAATGAATTTAAAATACATGTGTGTTTATCAAATTGGTATACTAACCAGACACACAATTCCCTTTCCCTCATTTCAGAGGACCACTATTACCTCTTGCAGCATCTTTTTTTCCCGGTATTTATCATCATATTTTTAAATAATTTATTTTTTCTTCTTTTCTCATGAATCATCCATTTATCTATTGATCACAAAGGTTTAATCATCTGCTATTTCTCTTTCTTCCAATGTAGTTATTGCATAATTTTAGTTAAGGAATAGGTTTTAAATTAACATGTTATAACTGCACTAAACCAAGTAGTGTTCTGCAAGTGTGTTTCCTTTCTTTAAAACATTCCTTTTTGTATCCTCGTGTGATAGTGCCCTTTGTAGTGATGTTGTTTGCTTACTTGCTTGCTTGGTTTTCTGTATTTCTATTTCCAATTCCTCTTAAATGCTCCAATAAATTTTGCTCCAATAAATTCTGCTGTTTACCAAAATTATTCCACTGTTCAGACTTCAGATGTTTATCAACTCCCTTCTTGTTCCCATGGGCCTTTCTCCCAGATTTTCTGAGCTTTATATTCCAAATCTTTTGTTAATTTTCCAATTTCTTTGAAGAACATTTTATAACATTTTCTAAAAGGTTTTTCTTTTTTTCTTTTTTTAAAATAGTATCCTATTCTTTCTATCTAGATTCATTCCTGTCTCCATGGAGATACTGGTAACAGAGAAGAGTCATTTTGTTCCCTGCAAATCTTTGTTAATGACCATTTTCCAATTTTTCTTTTTATTTATTTATTTATTTATTTATTTTTATTATTAATTTTTTATGGCGACATTGGTTAATGAAATCTAATAAGTTTCAGCTGTACACTTTAACAATAAGGCATATATGTATATATTTACACTGTGTGTTCACCTCCCATAGTTAGATTTCTTTCTGTCAGCATGTATTTGACCCCATTTACCCCATCTACCTCTCCCTTCCTTACTCCCTCTACCCTCTGGTGTAACTATCTGTTTTTCTCTTGCTGCTTTTAATATTATTTCTTTGTATTTAACCTTTACATTTTAATCATGTATCTTGGTGCGGCCCTCTTTGGATCCTTGATTTTGGAAATTCTGAGTTTCCTGAGGTTGTATGTCCATTTCCTTCACCAGGTAAGGGGAGTTTTACATCATTATTTCTTCAAACAGCTGTTCAACATCTTGAATTTCTTCAGGTACACTGATCAGACGGATATTTGGACCCCTAATAGTGTCCCATGTGCTCCTTAAATTATTTTTATAGACTTGGTATTTTTTCTTTTGTCATTCTGATTGAGTTTCCCTGGCTTTCCCATCCTCTAGATAGGTCATTTGATCCTATTCTTTATTCACTTTGTTTATTCCACTTAATATATTTCTCATCTTAGAAAAATGTGTTCTTCATTTTAGACTGGGTCCCATTTCCATTTTTATGTTTTTTTTTTAAATCTCTTTGTTGAATTTATCTACACTTCCCAAAAGATCACTGAGCATCTTTATAACCAGTGTTTTGAACTCTACATCTGTTAGATTACTTGACTCCATTATATCTGGATCTCTGTTCTGTTCCTTCATATGGCTTCTGCTTCTTTGCTTTCCCATTTTGGCTGCCTTTCCACGTCTGTTTCTATATACTAAGCAAAGCTTCTAAGTCTCCAGTCTTATCAGTGTGGATTTGTGAAGTCGGTGTCCAGTGGCACAGTCCCAGGAGGGTTCAGCTGCAGGCCAAATTTAGCCCAAGCTTCTGTACCTCCAGGGCCACCTGTTAAGATTAGGCAAACAATCCACAGATGCTGTACTTATAGTTGCCTCAAAAGACCACACTAGAAAACGAGGCTGCCTCCAGTGTGAGTCTTAGCAAGGAGCACCTGACTCGCTGAGGATACACCTGGATGTGGCTTGGGTGGGGCTGCGAGTTGGGGAAGGTGAGGTTTCAGGGAATCCTCTGGGTGGAGGGACCTCTGTTACTCAGCTTGATGACATCACAGCTATGACAACACTGTGTCCATGCACTGGGAGCAGGGAAGGCTCCACAGGGAACAATACCTAGGCACCTCTGTACAGAGCGAGTCTTACCTCGGTCCTCACTCCCTGACAATGTCTCCCTGTAAGTCCCTGGTGCCTCCTGTGTGCAGCCAAATTGGCACTGGTGCTCAGAGCAAACAGGCCTGTCACCACTAAAGTCTGCTCATGGACATGGCCCCTTTAAGAGGTGTCTGCCACTGCTGTAGTTTGCATCTCACTCAGACACTCAAGACCGGGAGCCCCATGTCCTTGCCCTGTCCTACCTTCTGCCATTGCAGGGTGATTTCTTGGATTTCTCCCTAGTTGTATGGCTTGTTCATCTAGATCTCAGGTGATTTTTCCTTGCTGCTGTTCCTTGTTTCCATCAAAACATTGCTTTGGTTGCTAGAGGGATGAACAGAGCCTCCATCATCTATGCTATTTTTTTACCTCCTCCTTTACCAGTGATATTTTTTAGTAGACATGACTACTGAAATCTAAAGCCATCGTATTTATATTTTATATTTAATTTCATATTTAATATGCATAAGAAAGATTTTCTGAGTCTACTTGAAAATTTATAGTTATTTTCTTATACATAATAGAAATACTATTTTTTTTTACCACTAATGACATTTTATGTGTATAAAAATGTTCAGAGCAGCTGAAATTATGATTTCATCCATATATCCTTCTTTGAAGATAAGGTACATTGTTTTGGGGAATAAGTTCAGCTTTATTTTTTGGATAAAATGAAAACTCAAAATTTTAAATGAAACCTATAATTTTAAGAGAAGAAAATGGACAATTAATTATGCTTCTCTGACTGGAAAAGCTTCTTCTCTATAGAGTCCTTCAATGAATACTTATTGTTCACCCACCATGTGCCAGGAATAGTTCTGAGCAACAGGCAAACATCACTGAGTACTGGCAAAATCTCTGCCCTCCAGAACTTACCTTCTAGTGGAGTGACCTAAATAAAACTAATAGGTAAAATATACAGCATGTTCGATGGCGGGGTGGGGGAGGATGAGGAGGCACAGGCTAGAGAGAAAAATAAAGAAGAAAAAGGAGATAAGAAGTATGAAGGAAGGGATGGTAATTTTAAATAGGGTGATCAAGAAAATTCACAAATAATGGCCTCTGGAGTGAAAAGCTGAGGAAGAGAGGAAGTCTCAGGAACATGTGAGGGGATAGGCCCCTCCCCCACAGTAAACAGCGAAAGGAAAAGCCCTAAGGTGGGAGCCCAGTGACATACAACGGGAACTCAGGGAAGCTTGTGTGGCTCGAGCAGAGGGTGAGAAAATATGAAACTAAGACCAGTGAGGCTACGAGGTAACAGATCATATAGGGCTTTAAACTATTATAAAGATTTGACATTTACTAGCCACTGGATGGTGTTGAGCAGGGTGTAGCTAACCTCATAAAAGGCTCTTACTAGATGTTGTATTGAAACCAGCTTGTGAGAAAAAACAAAAACAAAAACAAAAAAAAACACCGGGGCAGAAAGACCAGTGAGGAGGCTACTACAATAATCCAGGCAAGATAAGATCCTGGGTAGGCTTGAGAGGTAGGGTAGAAGTGATGAGAAGTGGTCAGATTCAGGTTGTATCTTTTGAAAGTAGAACTAATTGAATTTGCTGATTGAATATGAGTTTGAGAGGAAAAGAGTAGCCAAATATGACTTCCAATGTTGGCTTCAGGAAGTGAAAGAAGTTATCCAGAGATGTGGAAGCCTGCAAGTCAATATTATGGGGAAGACAGAGAGTTCATTTTGGAGACGATAATATTGAAATGCCTATTAAGTTATACAAGTGAAGATATCAGATAGCTACGTGTACAAGTTTAGAGCTCTTAAGACGAGTCCAGGATGGAGATACAGATGGGGGAGTTATCTGAGTATAAATGACACTAAAGACACGTATATAGGATCACCAAGGGATTCAGTAAAAAAGGAGAAGAGAGTCAAACACTAGGTATTGGGGCTACAATGTATAGTGGGGAAATGAGGAGACTAAGGAGTGTTCTCTGTATAAGGAAGAAAGCCCAGAGATGTACGGTCTCCTGTAAATCAAGGGATAAAAGTGTCTCAAGAAGGAAGAAGTGGATCCACTGTGCCTAGTGCTGCTGCTGGGTCAAATAAGCCCAAGGCCAAGAAACGACTGTTTCACCTAGCCAAGTGGAGGTCATAGGTGACTTGAGAAGTGTATGGGAAATGCAAGAGCAAAAGACCAAAAAAAGTGGGTTCAAGAGGGAATGGAAGAACTACTTAGAGACATAGAGTCAAAAAGTAGACAGACGGTAGCCAAGGACTGGAAGGTGGGGAGAATGGGGCATGTCTGGCTCATATTGTTTAATGGATGAAAGTGTACTGGAGAGTGGCTGCATGACAATATGGATGTGTTTACTACAGGGCTTTACACTTAAAATGGTTACGATGGTAAATTTTATGTGTATTTTACCACAATTATTATTATTATTTTTTAATTTTAAGAGTAGAAAGAGGAGAGGAATAGATCACAATGACTTTAGGTAGGTCAAGACACCTTGTGATAAAGAGAAGCAGAGAAATGGAATGGAAGCTGGAGGAGACATGGTGTCAGGGGAAGAAACAGCAGCATGTTTGTATGCTGACGGGAATTACTTGGTGGAAAAGGGGAAACTGATTATACAGAGGAGAAGAAAAGACAGTTGATGGAATAATGTTTTTAAGAAGGTGGGAAGGGAGGGGACCCATGTGCTCAATCAGAGAAAATGACCTCCTATAAGAAAGACAGTTCTTCTCTAGCAAAGGAGGCAAGTCAGCAGATTTGGGCACATATACGGATAACTGAATAGACAGAGTGGTGGGTACACAGGGAAGTTCCCTTCTGATTGCCTCCAAGCCCAAATGGCTGAGAGGGAAGGATGGGGCAGATGTTAAGGTTTAAGGAGAGACAAAGTATGAGGTAGTCGATAAGAGAGTGGGAATGTGACTGCACTAGGAAAATGTAGAGTGGCAGGTGTCACTACAGGCCACATGAAGTCTGTGGTCGTGAAATGAAAGAGAGACCACTGGGATGGCTGTAGTGCATAAAGATGCCTGATACAAATGTGTATAATCACTGTTAATTGGTTGTATTCGTTCTTAGTGTCTTGTCCTGTCATAAAGCTCAATCTGGAGATAATAAAAAAATACACTGTCTTATATTTTGTAGCTTCGGTCCCAGAGCACATATCTAACTGGGGAGAGCCAAGCAGAGTCACAACGTGTAAGCCTGGTCAGCAAGCAGTATGTCATAGACCCTGGAGGGAGACTCCAAGGGCTGTGTGGCACCTTCTCAAGCCCCTCCCATCCCAGGAAGAACCATCCACATGTTCACTCACTTACACAGTCATTTACTGAATGTCATCTATGAGCCAGACATGCCATGACAGATACTGTACAGAGTGATATGAATTTAAGATTCAATTACTCAGAGGCCAACAGGGGAGGCAGAGAACTAAACAAAATAAAATGTACATTGAATTAAATCTAGATTTATCAGCATGGTTAAATATCAACTCAGTATGAAAGGTTGAGAAAGGCTTCAAGGTGACATTGACCTGTAAGATGAGGCTCCAGACAGATGTCTGGGAGAATGCCAGGGGCAGAGTGAATAATTCCCTCCAGAGGAACAGGCCAGCCTAGATGAAGAATGCAGGGATGGGGTAGCTCTTTGAGAAATTGCAGCTGACACTATGGCTCAGGCACATGGGACTGACTTTCAGCAGAGATCCATGGAACCAGTTGCTAAAGAGAGAAGCGCCTAAAGAAAGGAAAACATAGTTGATATGGAGGAATGGACACCACCACCACCACCACCACCATCATCATCAGGAGGGGAGACAGTTATGAGGTAGAACTGACAGAGTTTAGTGATCAGTTAAATACAGAAGGTGAAGAGAAAGAAAGAGCAGAGGGCATCTTGGGGTTTCTGACTTGGGAGAATGCCTGAAAGTATGCTACTTGCTCAAAAGGAACACAGGAAAATAAATAGATTTGTAGCTAATGGAGAGAGAGGTGAGTCAGGATGACTTTAGTTTCTGATACACTGATTTAAGATATTTACGAAGCACCATGTAGAGTGGGCTGTTGGCCGCTGGATTGTGGGTCTGGAGCCCATGAGAAAAGTCAGCTAAAATTTAGATTTGGAAGACATCAGCATATAAATGAGTGGCCACACATGATGTCACCCTAGAAAAAATGTGAAAAATGAGGAAAGAAAGTGAGCTAGGAAAAGAATCTTCCAGCAGCTGCTACCATAAAGGCAATGCCTTTCTCCTTCACATCACAACTTCTTGAAACCCAAATGCTTGGTTGAAACCCAAATGTTTGGCTCCATGGCCCAAGGGCCATGGTGAGTCCTGTAATTTGGAATTCCTGACCCCAAATCCAGTGTTATTCCTGATAAAGCACTATGTCCCATGTTTATTAGACGATTCAATAATGATGATGGTATTATACTGACACCCTAACCAAGCATGTGTAATATGATGACAGTATTTAATGGCTACATTGTCATTAACTTTCTAGGAACCAATCATGACCCATGCTTTAGAAATGAATATTCTTTTAGTTATACTTAGGGTCATTATCAATTCCTAAAACAACAAAAACATTATGGGCTAAACTACCAAGGTAATTGAAAAGTTTGACTCCTTCCAGAAATACTTCCTCAGGCATTTTTCTTTCTTATCCCAAAAACATGAAACAAAGAGTAAACTGTCTACCAAGTGCCTGGTTTTCCAATTTTTAAAGTTCGCATTTAGCTAGGGCAGCACTGATAAGAAAGACATTTTTGTGATGGTGAATGAATACAGTATATTCCACTGTGGGAACATGAATTTTGAAGCTAGAAATCGTTTATTTGTTTCAGATTATTTCTGCATCATTTTTATAGATCTAGTTGGACACTTCTTGCTGACCTAAAAAGTAATAAGACTTGATAATAGAAATTGTTTCTCATTATCACTTACTAGAAACTATAATAAAAATGTGGTTTATCTAAATTATTTAAGAAAAAATATATATCCGGGTTATTATTTTCGAATGTATTTCTAGAAGATTTAAATGTAAATAAAACACTTATTCTCTTCAGACTTCTCAATATGGTCTCACAATTTACTCATCTAAGGTTCATGAATAACAAATAATTGTTGCTTGCATTTTTTTTTTTAAGTAAAGGCTTTCATCTGAAGCTCTGAAAGAGATGGTGTTTGTGTAATATATCCAGAAGTCTCTTTAGGCCTCTCGTATTATGCTTTACACTTGAAGACACATTAGCCTTTACCTTTTTGTTACTAACTGTTTTGCAAACAGTATGAAATCCAAATCCTAAAAATTTCTCCCTCCACTGAAGTTCAACCCTCATGTTAGTCTCATGCCAAAGTGGACATGAAAATAATGCAGAATTATCCAGTGTTTGCAATGATAATTCTCTAGAATTCACATTCTGATTCAGCAGGCAATAATTGCCACAAGTTATGCATTCGTATACAAGCACCATACATATGGCACCTGCTCATCAATGGTTCCTATCCATCAAATGCAGGCCTGTTGATACTATAAGTCATCATGGCTACTAATGATTTCTGAGCACTCAGTGTGTCCTGGGCATGCCAAGTATGCTCTATGGATTAGCAAGCTCATAAAAGTTTAATGGGCATGTTATTCCCACTTGCAGATGAAGAAACTGAGACAGAGAAGTAAAATAATCTGACCTATAACACCCAGTTAAAAAGTAGGAAAGTTGTAAATGTACTTAATGCCACTGAATTGTACACCTAAACATGTTTAAAATGGAAAATTCTACTTTACGTATGTTTTATCACAATAAAAATAAATCATTTAAAATCATTAAAAAAATAAATAGCTAGATCCAAACCCTTGTCTTGACACCAAAATTAATTCCAGGAAGATAAAAAATGTAACAGTAAAACAAAACAGTAAAATAACTAGAAAAAAAATCGTTGAAAAGCTGGCATTCAAACCCAAGTAATCTAGCTTCAGAGTCCATGCTACATGCTAACAACCTTCCACAGATTGCTATTTTATGGGTAGAAACTACCCAAAGTGTTATTTTATAGACAACACCCCTTACCATCCTCAAATTAAGTCTCACAGTAACAGTAGCACTGCATGGCTCGCTGGAAAGGCTGGAAAAGATGCACTGGGCAAGTCTGCCTGCTGAACACGTGAGGGATGAACCCCAAGACAAAGCTGGCATCCACCCAGAATGCCTCAAAACTGCCAGAAGTTGTTCACAGTAGACACAGTCACTATCAGTCAGCATTCCAAGGGGCAGCAGGCCAAGTTCACTCCAGAACCCACTTTCGGAGCCTGTAGTTGAGGGGGAAGTGTTTGCTATGGAAAGGATGCAGAAAATAATCACATTTGAGTTTTAAGAAACCACATGCATACAGCAGAGAAGAAACAAAATTACAGTTTTTCAAAATACCTCAGAGTTGAAAGCTTGGGAAAAGCCTCAAATCTTTATTGCCGATCTAAAATAAGAGTTCAGAGAGAAGAAGGAGGGGCATCCCAGTGCTGAGGTCTCCTAGTGGCCTGCAGACAGAAAGATTCCCAGCTCCAAGAGCACAGCTCCTGCTGGCAGTGGACACGAGGGGGAAGGGGAACTGCAGAAAACCAGGGGAGACTAGATCTCCCCAAAGCCTGCAGGTCCAGGGAGAAGAGTTTCTAAACGTCTTCCGTAAATGACTGCACGCCTCGTTCATTTTACCATCTTTCATATATTAAATGAATTAGTAGTTTCTCACGATTGTTCTTAATATCAGTTTAACTGCATTGTCAAAGGGAAGTACAGTCAAAATGCCCCTCTGCTCAAGTATTGAAAACCTCAGTGCTGAGTGTAATTTCCTCTTAACCAACAATGCAGTCCTCTCCCTGTCCCAATTTCTTAATGAATTCAAAAGCTTGGCCCAGAACAATTGAAAGAGAAACAGGACTGACTGCTGGGTGGAGGGCTCGTCAAATGTGGGACTGCAGAGACTAGTAAATGTGCCTCGGATGCTGATCTAACAGGTCATGGCAAAATACCTTTCGATTCAGATGACCTTGATTTATGAAAGCCATAAGTCCAACCTTAAGAAATCTAAATAATCAATGGCATTCTTGAATCAGTTTGCCGAGGGAATAGTAATAATTAATAGAAATAACCTTCACGAATTTTGGAAACTAAGACCACAAGGGAATGCCCATTTTTATAGCACATAATCAACTGTCATTGGTAGGAAGAGAACAATATTGTTGCTCCATCTGCTTTCCACCCACCAAGTACACTCCAGGGACCCATATCCTAAATAAGCTCTGAGATTTTCCACTTGACCATTATCATCAATTTTCAATAAGCATTAACTGAGTCGGGGCAATAATATTAGAGAGAGAGAAACAGTTGCCTTGTGGTTCCAAGAATAAGGTTCATGGACATCACAATGATCCTCACAAGCTCTAAGAAATCACTTTGCTTCTTTCCCTTGTCCAGAATTCTCCCTTGGTCCCACTCTCCTTCGGTACCTTCACACCACCATCTCTACTTATTCCAATCCCATCCATTCTTTAAAGACTTGCTTGATTGCCACCCACTAGGAGACACCTCAGCTCCATCCAGCTTGAGGGGATGTCTACTTTCCTAACTCCTCCTGCAGGGTGGACCAGGTATGGAGCTCTCACTCAATCTTTACAGTATAGTCAGCATCTCTTTCAAGTAATGGGCATGAAGAGTGAGTTATTCTGAGGAAGTGACATGGGACACAACCTCCAGCCTACATTGCTGGCTCTGAATTCATAATTCTGCTCTCATTTCCCCATATTTCTCAGTCTTTTCCCTGTTACATCTTATTCTACCAGGCCCCCTCTTCCTCCCCATTGTCACAGACCAGAGAGGCAGAGATCGTTCCCCAGCTCACCCAGCAGAGCCCTCCATGAGGTCCAGAGCTCACTGAGTACCCAAGTGCTGGGTCCTGAGGATAGTGGGAAGCTTGGTGAGAACAGAATCGAGGTCAAGTTACAAAGGAGCCCCAGTCAAGAGCCCATGGACCACTTCAGCCAGCTGTTCCTCCTCATTTCAAACATGTCTTAAATCATGCAAGTCAGCACTAATGGTGTTTATTTTTACTTTTGTCTGGCTCACAGAACATAAAATGCATTTCCATAAGACTAGTGTGGAAGTTAAAAACAAAAAATTAAAAAGATGTAAAAACTAAAAGAGAGAAATGGGCTCTAGACTAGGAAAAGTTTTTCCCCCCAGAAATGATTCTATCCTGGTCTCATCACTTGCTTTGCTACTCATTGATTTTGCCCCAAGTTCTAAACCCTTGAGAAGCTCTATACTTTGCCCTTGGCCATTTTCCATGTTTTTTATAACTTACCAGGAAGGTGGCATTCAAATTCTTGGGAAAAGTTCTCTGTGCTATCGTTATTTAGTGGGCTACTGTCAAATTCAGAATGAATAATAAATTCGAAAAAATTTTTCAAAATTACTCTATGGGTAATACCATGGGTATATTCAGTGATATTTAGTAGCAGCAGAAGCACAACATGCTGTCTTGCTACATGACATTTTCTGTCATGTGCATCAGACTGGTAATACAATTGACTGCAGCACAGTGCAGGAGTCATGCTGGTTCACATATGATTTGCCCTACACATCACTGCCCGGTTCCTTCAAGTCAGAGCAGCAGGACATACATGCATATAGCGAAATACTAGAATCCACTGTGCTCATTCCCCTCACAATTTGAGTCTGTTGGACCCCGTGTCATAGAAGTGCCCTCTGCACAATTCACTTTGCAAGATTCTCACAGAGCTTTCTGCATTTCTCTGTCTCCCAATACTCACCAGCCTCATATCCTTCCTCACATCCCCATCAATCAGTTGCACATTTTTTAATAAGTTAAAGTCATATTTACCAAAATGTATCTATATGCAGTAGGAATTTGATATGTCTTCTGAACCATGTTACTGTTTTTACTCTAGTTTTTATTGTTTTTGTTAGTTCTCTGGTTGCAAAGGAGCTAGCAAATACAATAAAATGCATTTCCATATGATTAGTGTGGATGGTCAGTTTAGAATGGTCAGCCCCAACCCTGTATTTCCCATGAGCCGTGTTCTTCTGAATACATGATTTTAAGAAGGTGAGGTTTCCAGGAACACATATACCAAGTTATATCAGAGATACCTGTAATGGTAATTCAGGACATGGAAATAGATAAAAAGAGAATATGATGGGATACCTCAGGGATATTTATGGTTCCAAGAACTACAAATGAAAAAGAAAACCTAGAAAGAAGGAAATACAGTTAGCCCTTTAAAATATGCTACTGCCATAATGATCAACAATCACGAACCACATCTAGCCAAGAAAAGCATCCTTCTTGATCTTTGCCATCCAAGTGAGTGTGTGTGTGTGTGTGTGTGTGTGTGTGTGTGTGTGTGTGTGTGTGCACGCGCATGCACATACACTGGAGTGGATCATGACTGAAAAGGGGGAATAAAAATCCATCCTTATCTAAAACTCTATGATACTCAGCAAAAGAAAATGGTTAGAAAGAAAACTGTCCCTTCTCCCAACCTTAATTCCCAGGAAGATGGCAGACTCTGCTTTCATCACATTTACAAACACCATCACACACAAATGTAGACAAATGCTTAAGACCAAAATGTGACTATCAAATTTCACACATGTACATATACTTTCAGACATGGGTCAATTGGGTTCAACTGAATTCTTCTGATTGGCCAAGAGATCATTGTAAATGCCAGAACCAAAATTCAAAATTAAGTATCCAACTCCAAATCCAAACCCACACCACCTAAATAAAAGATGTATGAGGAATATGAAAACTCCCAACCTTTCCTCACACATTAATTTGAGGAACACATGTGAAGAAATTAACAGAAAACGCTACCTTGTGTTTATCTCATTTATAATAAAATAGGAAGTCAGGATATTATGATCAGTTTATTTTTGTTTTTGTTTTTGTTTTGGGGAGTTTTTCTTTCTTTTGCATAAACCCACTGGTTGGAAAAGATAATGAAAAAAGACAAAGAAAACAAGGATGTCTGTATCACATATGTCTTCCTTCCCCTCTGGTCTTTAAATGTAACTAAAAAGAAGGGATCATAGCCTCAGTACAAATTTTATTATGAGCCACCATGCCATCTATGGTCACTAATAGTGTAATATAACCACAGGGGCTATGCTTTAGAAACAACTGCTACCATCCATCTCCGCACATGAAAAGGGTTAAAATTGATATAATGAAAATCGAGTCTAATATTACCTAGTTTGCACATTACATGTCATCATCAAGATTCCCAGGCTTAAAATACAATTAAATAGAAACTAATCAACACACTAATCAACAAAGAGGATCTACTTCACAACTTGAATTACCCAGAAAATTACTCAATACAGGACTACCTGTTAAGCAGAGTGGACAACATCAAATGATGAATAATTATCAAAATATCACCTTATAAGTTCATAGCTCATTTCCCAATTGCAATTTAACTCAACCCGGATCCATATTTATAAAATGCTCACTCTGTGCCAGGGGCTATCCAATAGTATATTAAAATAATAGAGTACAGCTTGGCAGTGATTTTCAATATGACCTAGTATGGTCCTTGTCACACTTCAGAAATAAAACCTTCCATATTCTATATACAGTTCTTGCCCATCCATCCATCCATCCATCCATCCATCCATCCATCCATCCATTCATCCATCCGTCTGTCCGTCTGTCATCCAACAAATACTTTCTGTGCCTGTGCTGGGCCCAGGGGATTTAAAGATGGAAAGTCACTGGTCCTGCTCTTAGGTATTTCCAGTCCAATGATGTAAAAGACTTGAAAAGTTGGAATTAACCAATATAGTGTGGTAATTTTAAGACATACCCTCCACTGTATAGCCATGTTCATATTTATAGCAGCATTCTTCACAACAGTTAAAAGGCGGAAGCAACCCAAGTACCCATCAACATGTGAAGGGGTAAACAAAACATGGTATATTTTAGAATGGAATATAACATGGACTGGAATATTATTCATCCTTAAAAAGAAAATTCTAGCAAATTCTAACATGTGCTATGACTTGGGTGAACCCTGAGGATGTTATGCTAAGTAATATAAGACTGACACAGAAAAACAACTACTATATGATTTCACCTATAGGAAGTAAATAGAGTAGTCAAATTCATAGAAACAGAAAGTAAAATGGTGATTGCCAAGGGCTGGGGGGGATGGGGAAATGGGGAGTTAGTGTTTAATGAACAAAGAGTTTCAGTTTTTCAAGATAAAAAGAGTTCTGTGGCTGGATAGTGGTGATGGTTGCAAAATAATGTAAATGTACTTAATGTAACTGAACTGTAGACTTAAAAATGGTTAAGATAGTATATTTTATGTTCTGTGTACTTTACCACGATTAAAAATAAAAATAAAAATAATATGTCCCCTAATTCTATGACAATCCTCCTATCAAGAGGTCGATGTAACTCCTTCCAGGTGAGCAGAACAGGCCTTTGAATACAAGGCAACAAAAGTGACTGTGGGTGACTTTCAAGTCTAGGCAGGTTCTGCCAGTCTCCCTATTCCAGGAGCCTTCAGCCACCATGGAAGAAGTCCAGCTCCCTGGGACTGATATGTGGAGAAATGACACAGACTAGAGAGAGCTGCCACGGGAGCCCCAGCAGTTCCAGTCCTCAGCTATATGACTCTTCCAGGCCCTAGTACCAGACCTGTGAGCAAAGACACCTCTGAGATGGAAGGCCAGCCCCCTCTGACTGCAACCTCATGAGATTCCTAGCCAGTACTCCCTCCCTGTGCCCATTTAACCTCCTGAGTCACAAGTAAAAGAAAGGATTTCTATTGTCCCAAGCTGCTGTTTTGGACAATAGAGAGCTGGAACACAGGTATGTAGTGGATGTCCAGGGAAATTGGCAGAGGGTAGTCCTAAATGAGACTGAGGGTGTCAAGGAAGAGGAGAGACTTAGCTAAACTTCAACATGCCAACGGGATACCACTGAGCACTCGGGCCAGGGAGAGGGCTGGGAAACCAAACATAAAATGGCACAACCATGAGTGGTACATAGGTGGGTATGGTTAGAACCTGGTTGGTAATGCAGAAGATGGAGCTGAATCAATTGTCAGGGGTCTCTGTACACAAGACCAGGGGCTGTGGGAGCTACTGAAGGTTAAGAAAGTAACAGGAAGAGTTTCAGTGACAGGAAGATTACTGATCATGATGAATCTGCCTAATACAACACTCCACACCACAAATAAATGCTGCTGTAACAAGGGTCAAAATGTATCTTGAAAAAACAATCCACATATTTGGAGTTACTGGATTAAGTTTACACAGTATTGAAATTTTCCTGTCAATAATATCACTAGGTAATTCCAAGGGTATTGATAGTGTTTTTCTTTTTTCTTTATCCTGACTAAAACAGGTTGTGTTGCCAATCTAAGCAAGTGAATTTTAACTTTGCAAAGAGTTCCTCCTACCTGCCTGACCTGCCCCCTACCTATCCTGGATGTTCTCACAACAGATCCCTCCATGCCCCAGTGATTTCCCATCAGGCTTTTCAACTCTGTGGATCTCCTAATATTCTTAGCTACTGCAAACCACCATTTCAAGAGGCACTTACATCCTCTCCCCAAGGAAAAATGACAGAGTACATTCCACTGAAAACGGGGGTTTATCAATTGCAACAGCTCACATCTTAATGAGTAAGGATGGGTAGGAACGGGGAGAGACTGAGGGACTGCCAAAGCACTTTCATTACGAAACTAAGTGGGTCCTGGCGGGTTCTCAAAAGTGCCTTCCTTAATAAGGCATAGAACACATCCATTCGTAAACTCCAACTGTCAAGTCAAGCACCAGGGAACAAAAGTGAATGAAGGAAGCTCTTTCCAATGGAGTGTTCTATTCTGTCCACAATCTTATGATCTTAAATAAACTCAGTAGGCTTTTATCAAAGAAGCTAAAGAGCGGGCACTCTGCCTTACTAGTACTGAAAAGCTAGCATTTTATAATGTTAGCTTTCCTTATTCTGCAAAATATTTGTCTTCTCAGCTCTACCTTTTATTATGTATTTGCCTACCCCCCACCACCCGCCACTACCACGTTTATGCCAAAACCCCTACTCAGTTTGTAAGGAGGCACTTTCTACTAACCTCAAACATTATCTTTCACCAAGAGTATGCATTATTATTATTATTAGATCCCAGAAATGGCTCCCAAGATAGGGCAGGATTGCATTAAACACCCCAGATGACAAGTCCCCAGCTCAATGGAATTTGCAGACCTTCCCCAGCTGCTCTCCTTGGAAATATAAATGTAAAGCTTGGTCTGAAGTCTCTTGCTCAGTTTTAGTGGATGCAAATGACAGACCAGGCAGCTTTTAACTACACTAAAAGCTTCCAGCCCTGCTCACTCTGGGACACGTGCCAGTGGGATCAGTTATTACACTATGGGTCTCTCTCCCAGTGCTGTTTTCCTTCAGCTCAATGAGCAGTAAGTATGAGACAACGATGAAACTACTTTATTGAAATTACTAACTACAAACTTTTTACAAAAAATGAAAGCAAATGTAAAAAGAATTGTCTGCCTTACCACAGTGTTCTCGAATGTTGCTGTCAGATTCTGCAGGCTGTCAAGTTGCTCAAATTAGAAAGCAATTTTCTTAATTTAATTCATAGCATCAATTAGTTTCAATAAATAAACTATCCAAAAATTCCTATTTTCCTCTCATTGTTTGTTCTTGGACAGTTCCCCTTATTTACTTAAAAATAAGGATTATTTTAGTGATATTAGTCTTCTAGGACTAAACTTTCATGGAGACCTGAAAAGAGTGAAGAAGTTTTACTGATACTGAAAATATATTTCACCTACAAGTGTTCTGCAAGTTACTGCCTGCTGCAAGAGACATTGTTAGGATTGCACAGATTGTTAATGAGCTTCTGCAGACGCTTGTCAATTAGCAAAAATGTAAATCATACCCACCCAAACTGAAGGGAATTAAAATATATTTAACAGCCAGGATTGTACAGTGGTAGATTACTTACTTCCTTTGGAGGGGTCCACTGTCACTGACTTAGTTAATGGTATACTCTTGCTAACAAGCAGGTGGTTGGCCAACTGTGATTCAATCAACATAGAAGGTACAGGAAATTCTACCTTGGGAAAAACCATAGAAATGCACCCAGGACTAGAAATGAGTGTTTATTTAAATTTCAGTTTTTAAAAGTCCTTTATTTCACAAGCATTTTATCACAGGATGTCTTTATATAGTAACTTGTGTTAGCACATTTCATTTAATTCAAATTACTCAGGGCTGATTTGCACATAACCTTGCATAAAAATTTCTATTATGTAAAGAAGAGTAACATAATATTTGTTTTACGTTTAGAGTCCAATGTCTGGGATGTAGACATAACAATCTGTATCTTACAAATATTTTAAGTCTTCTAGCTTCTAAGTCCATAGGGAAGGAACTAGATGAATGTCTATAGGATCAAGATGAAAACACACTTCTCCAAGAAACACTCTCACCCACTTGCTGAGTTTTCTATTTTATTATCATAAAACATTGTAAAAAATACAATTGTTTAAAAAATATTACCCTTACTGATTACAGAGTGGGTTACTAACTCCCTATATTACCTTATTATGCTGGGCTTTCTATAAATTCACAATATCATACAATACTGAAAGATCTTCTGTGTTGACTAGGGAAAGGAGGATGAAAAGCCTGTTAGGTACAAGAAAACAAGCTCATAAATAGCTCTACTCTAATGACTCCAAAGTGTTCTGGGTTCAGAGGCATAAAAAATGAAGAGAAGGTCTCCTGCAGAGAAAGAGCATGTGTGTACAAGGAATACCAAGACCCAGTGCCTGTCCTTGGAGCCCATGATGCCTAAAGCAAGTTTACCTTAAACACAGTAAGAACACAGTGACTTACTCTACATTCCTTAGGGAAGCCAAGAAAGGTAATAAGTTTCCCATAAAGTTTCAGCATATGATAGAAAGTAGTTAATTACTGTTAGTTATTTACTCAATGTCCTATAAAATGGAAAAAGAAGTGCTAATTGAGTACAGTCATAATTAAAGTTAAATTAATGGGAAACATAAAAATATCCAAATCCAAAGGCAAAAAAAAAAAATCTCCATAAACAATAAAGCGAACAGCAAGTTCCTTTAGACTTTGGTTGCACAATTCACCAATGCTGCAGAAAAATATGATAGACTGTACACAAATCACTTCACCCCTGCATAGCCCCGTACTCTGACTAAAACCTAATCAAGGTTTTGCAATGATTAGAACCCTCCCTCCTTTGAGATGCACACTTGTTTCTAAGTGGAAAATGCTACAGACTTTCAATTTACTGTATACTTTTTTCTCCTCAGGAATTAACTAAACATAAATTCTTACATCACAGAATGGTAGAAATAGCAAATCATAATTAGTGTAAAAACAGGAAGAAAATAAAAATATTTTGTATTTGAAGGGATGTGCGAGAAACCGACAACACTGGTGCCTGTGGGGAGGTGAACTGGGTAGCTAGAGACAGACCTGGGAAGGAGTTTGCACTCTTCATGTCTATAAAATTTAGAAACATGTAAATGTATTAGTTACTGAGTCCAAATATGTTAACAACCAAATAAAGACACCAGAATTACCTTATCTCCATTCAGAATTTAAATTATTATTAAACCAAAAATAAATTAAATATACTCTTTTGTTTAAACATATATTGAATTAATATTAAAAGAAGTAAAATGTAAAATGTAATTCTGAGATTCTGAAAAATGTATTACTGGCAATAACACAAGAACTGAGTATGTGGGTGCAGAATTTTGGAAGTATTTCATTATAAGAATCTATTTCAGCTAAATCCACAAGGCTCACATTTTGCTCCACCTTCCCAAGGAAAAACAAAAAAGTCATGCCAATCCAACAGCCTCTTCATCCAAATGTTCACTCTCCTTTCTTTCAACACTGAGCTTTGTGCGTGATCTCTTTCTAAGAACAAAACTACCCTGAGGATGATTTCTGTCCAAAGTATCTTCTCTCTATAACCTAGCTCCTCCTTGCCTCTGTCTTGCAAACCCAAGTGCTTACTTTGAGCCTGTTCTGTTGAATAATTTGAGCCTGTTCCTTAATGGCTTTTCTGGAATTACTTGGTTACTGCTATAAACTCAATTTCTTAAACTAAAACAAAGTGAAAAAAAATATTTTAAATGATAACTTAAGACATAAACTTAAGACAAAAATATTTGTAAGCTGTGATGTGCCATTCATATAGTAGTTACTATTTTACCTAATAATAATCAAATAATTCCCAGGTAGGGAAAACACAACAGAGAGGGTGCTATAAAGTCAGTAAAGTTCTTTATGGCTGCTAGAGATTTCAACTCTGGGCCTTCTTATGGGCAAAACTAAAAAAAAGAAAACATAACTGAAAAGTATAAAATGTTCAGTGACAAGGGAGGAAAAAAACCTACAAAATACTTAGGGTACACTAAGTTGTTGTTACTGTTTTATAGTAAATCATCCACTGAGTCTTTCAAGAGAGGGCTGCTGTATTTGCATGCTGTAGTATAATGTACGATGTCCCCAACATCATCTCCATGGTAAATGCAGAAGGTAGATCTGTATGCACAATTTTTATGCAGCAACTTTTCTTGCAAGTTAAGGAAAGAATATCAAAGCAAAATTTGGTGCAGCCAACACAAAAGAATAATTTTCCTACATACCAGACTTTGCTAAAATTTGAAGTAGCTCTAATTTCATATATATGACTACAATATACACAGCTTGAAGGCGTGACTATCAGGTGTAAAGCTTCTTGAAGATAGGGACCATGTCTGATTTATCTCTGTGTACCTAGCAATACCTAGCACGCAGGAGACTCTCAAAAATACTGAATGAATGAACAAGCACAGGCAAAATGAAGAAATGATACCCTATCTCAATGGAAAGTCTGGGGAGCCTATCCTGAATGAAAGTTTTCATTGTGCTTCAGGAACTTTTTTTAAAAACTATCATCTCTAAAGAGAACAGATGGGTATAAGGCAGAAAGATGGCTTAAATACAACAGAGAGAAGGTATGGTTTGTGTTTTTAAAAAGAAGGGTTAGGATTACCCGTCAGAGGGGATGTGAGGTTGAGACTCACCCTGCAAGAACCTTGTTCTGGGTCTCCAGGCAACCTCTCAGCCTGCCTGAGTAGCACAGAGGACCGCACAGTTTAGATGACCCTTTACTGACAACCGACTTCAAATGTGCAGGCTCCGAATCACAAAAACTGTGCTAGAAGGGACCACACAGATCTGCCAACATCCTGATTTTATAAAAAAACAAAAAACAAAAAAAAACAAAAAACAAAAACAGAGGCTCAGATAAATGAGTGACTTTCTAGCTAGTAAGTAACGGGTCTGGGATGAGAACCAAGTTCTCTGGGACCCCGGTCCAAAGTTGTATCTAATTCATCACACTCCTCTGTCTGAAATAAAAGGCTGACTCCCCGACTATTCCCATCTAAAACATCCAAGTATGAACAACCAAAAAACACATTTACAGTCAGCCAGAAGCCTGCCCAAGAAGCTATTCACCTGACACAGACCACCTGACAAGTTTTGAGACTCTGTTATACCACCCCTGAAAGACACAGAGAAAAAAAAAAAAATCAGATCAGTTACTATCACACTGAAACAGGGGATTTATTCTGGAGCATTTTGGTTTTTGTTTTGTTTTTACTACTGATACTTATCCTTGTTTTCCAGTACCATGCCACTTAAGGTTCTCTGAGTAGAATATGGAAGTAAGCAACTCAAAAAATTGCACTTATTTTCATTTTCAGAAACTCAATAATAAACATCAGCCTCCATAGCCACTAGGCAGTTGCACCCCACCGTGCTCTTATTTTTTTACAGGTCAGGCTTATAACTAAGCCTGGGTGAGGGACGCTGTCATCTTAAGGACAAAGTTAAAGCCATCTGTCTGACAGCAGTTATGTTTTAGCTTATTTTGATAGCAAATAAATTATTTTTATGGCATTGTAGCTTAAAAATTTAGTTTATAGGGTTCTGTTTCTGTTTTGTGCATTTACTTTCAAGTTTTATTTAGAAGTTGGTCTTGTGCCCTGGTAGACTCATCTGGGACGAGAAAGTACTGACATCAGAGCACAAGCTCTTTACTGGTTCAGTTCACTAAATAAAGCTGGTTTCCTTTTCTACAAAACTGAGACTCATACCAGGATATTTTTCTTTTGTGAATACACAATTCCTCTACCAAATGCATTACCGCAATTTATAAGTCTCATGTTTACATTTCCAAGAAACAATGTTTAATTATTCTAAGAGAAAATATAAGGGAGCTACTTAAATTGTTTACCCACCATAACTATAAGAGTTGCCTTTACAGAGGATGCAAACAGAGAGGAAAGGTGGAGAAGGAACCAGAAATGCATTGTATACTTCATCTGATAGGTTCTCCTCACTAGCACCCAAAGCCTAAAGCTACCTGGGAAAATTTTCCAACTAACTCTTAATAATGATTACTCATTCTTAGAACCATCCACACAGAATACCACTGGTGGGTACATCTGTACATGTCAGAAATACTTGAAGAAAATCCGATTTGAAAAATATCCAGTTTTGGAAACAAAAACATCTCTGATACTCTTGTGCTTATTAAAGTCTCTTTTAGTCTTGTGAAACAATAAAAGCAGGTCCCAATACATATCTATAATGAAGGTCTGTCCAAATGAGGAAACAGAAGGACATAAAAAATGTTTGTTTTTTTTTTAAAAAAAAAGCAAAAATTAGTATAGTTGCATTTTCCTCCACTTAGCCAAGGAAGAAATGTTTTTAAGAATAAGAAGTCATCAGTAGCAATAACTCAGGTTCATGGCTATGCAATAAATTCATCAGTGTGAACAACAACAACAAAAATACTCTCACAGTTAAACTGATGAGGAGGTGTGGCCACGGAAAGAAGTCAGAGTTCCAGATGCCCAAATATCAGATAGTAATTCTGAAATGCTTTCCTACATTATAACACAACCTCCATCGGGATTTTCTGAGTTACTGTCATCTCTTCCTGGGACAAAATGTTTTGATATTGTACTGTGATATACAATAGAGTAAGTCCTTCTTATAGCATTATTCATCTCGAATGTCAAAACATCCTTCATCTGAGTTTGGCAGCTCTCGCAGAGAGATAATATGATAATATAAAAGGGAGTTGAAGGAAGGAGAATTCACTGATGATTCATGTTCAAAGGAAAAACAAAAGGTCAACCAGAAAACGTGATTCAGGGTAAAATTCTAGATGTGACTGAGAAATAGAATCTACCACTAGAGATCAGATTTAATGAAGACTTCTGTTCTTAAATATTTACTTAATTACGCATGCTTTTCCCTCTAAGAGAGTTTGGTCATTTAGTTTTATGAATTCAACATTTCTTTTATTCTTTTTTCCTAATGTGGATTTGTTTGGCAGATATTTATGACTTCAGTTTTATGATTTTGTTCACGGATCACCTTTAAGCTCTTTTCATAGTCTTTCAGAATTCTAGTCTATCACTAGCAATTTTATCTCTCTGGAACCAGATGCCCCCAGAATTCAGAGATCACGAACTATCACACTACACTGCCTCAAGAGGCATAATCAATGAAGCCAGCATCAAGAGATTAAAACACACACAACCTGGCTCACCAAAGAAACGGTAAGAAGTGGTGGAAGAAGCAAAACAACCTCCTGTTTCTGATCCTGGAAAAGAACATGTCTGAACCAAGCCACTTCAAATGCCTGAGAGTGGGAGGAAGGAATTTAGGGGACATTTAGGAACATACCAAACTTCAGTGATAAATTCTGTGGTCATCTCTCTTATGTAGTATCTACTTCAAATGCTTTCAGCTACAGGTTTAAAAGAACCCATTTCAAAATGGCTTAAGCCAGGTCCTGCACCAGACCAATGAGATCAGAATCTCTGTGGGTAGATGCCAAGCATCTGTATTTAAAGTTCCCCAAGCGATTCTAACAAACAGCCAGGATTGTCAAAATCATAGCTCTGGCCAATCATGTTTCAGCCCTCAGGTCTTACGCCAATTACCTAAAGCACATGGAAGGCAGAGGCCTGAGCAAAGGTGAGGTTTTATTCTCAAGGAAGAAATTATGGTAATGGGTTAATGAGGAAGGAACAGACAGTGGCAACGGGTGAACAAGAGAGAAAAATTACGTATTTTTACTTGGCTATTGATTTTTTTCTTTATTTGAAGGTGAAAGTGTTATTTAAGGAAAATACATAAAGGCACCATTTGCCATGATAGTCTGTAAGCCATTAAGTACTAGGAGGCAATGTAGATACCATTTCTACTCAATAATGTCAATATCACTAAAAAGCAACAGAACAAACCCTGCCCTTAATGAGACTTCAATTTTAGTAAAATAAGTAAAAATTTAGAGGTTAATAGTTGTTGTTGTTTTTTTTCCAAAGGAAATTAAAAAACTGGTAACATCTATTATGGTAATACAAAATAATAATGTAAAACTATAGGTTACTGCCTTTTTTCATTTGCTTTCAACAAATTATGTTATCCACAGTGTGTGTGTGTGTGTGTGTGTGTGTGTGTGTGTGTGTGTGTGTGAGTGTGTGTGGTGTATAAATAAATATACTTATTTAACAAAGAACACTTACGATTACTTAATCATTCCACTTTCTGATTTCCATAAGTCAAAATGAAAGTGGTTTCCTTAAATTTTGGATCTTCAATAATTGACTAACTGCATAAACAGTGAACTATATTGCCTTGGAGTTAAAGCAAGAAATATCACTATCAACAAATTATGTAATCCATCAATATAAATATATTGTTAACCAGGAGCCCTCACAATTTCTTAATGATTCTATTCTATTTCAACAGGTAAAAACGAGTGTTTTCCTTAAATTTCAGTTATTAATGACCAATGCATAAACAAGAAAATATATAGCCTTAAAGATAAGCAAGGAAATAACTTTACCTTCAAAACAATATTGTACTGTTTTCTGAGAAATCATCTGCTTATCTAGCAAGACATGCATAAAGGAGTATAGAATTTTCCTGTTTCTATGATTTTGCTTTGCAAACACAACAATAAACATTTAAAAAGAACAGCTCCAGCATGTTAGCCTAACCATGTTCTCCAGAAAACACAAATGTGATGATGAAGTGGTTCTCAACTGGTCTTATGCCAACAGCCAGGAAGGGGGACAGAGCACTTCACAGTCAACACATGCAAGCCCATTTCTTTAATGAAGTGGAAGCTTCAACAAAACTGTGAGCGTTTCTATGAATTTACACTTAGAGGCCATAATATAACAGGCCCAGGATCAAAGTATTATGGTATGTCAAGTTACTTCTTGCTTGCATACATTTAAAAGCACAAGATAGAAAGAACTATTCACAATTCCTCTACCTATTAATATGTCCATACCTTTCTAACTATAAATGTATGCATTTTTATGGAAGGTAATCATTTTTAAAAACAGTAAACATAAAAGGCATTTGTAAAGGAGCTATTTTATTTCACTGCATAACCATTAAAGTTTCATTTATATTTTTAAAGTATTTCCATCTATCTTTTATCCTTATAGGCTGTCAGTTTTGCTTTGCTAAAACTGAAGTCTCATTATGGGCAGGGTTGGTCCTGTTGCTTTTTAGTGATATTGGCACAATAAATCAGTACCACCCTAGAAAATCTGCCTTTGAACATAAAATAATGGACAAAATATACAGAACTAGATATAACTAAGTTTTAAAACTAAGTTTGAACTTCTACATACATCCAAAGAGAGATCACTTTAAGTTATCACTTTAAACTCTCTCCCAAATAAATCTGTACTAGAATTATAAACAAGGTCTTTGGAGGGAGTGTCCCACTTCCTTCTCTCTCTTTTTTGTTTGATTTTGGTGGCTGAGCAGGTGAACAGTACAAAGGTCTAACTTCAAGCCGTGAAAAAGAAGAGAAAGGAAATGTAGAAACTAGCTCCTGAACAGCTTGACAACTACCATAAAATACAACCTTTTCTCTTTCTTCGCAGGTCTTCTTCCTTCTGCAGGATATTGTTTAAGACTTCCAGAAAGTCCCTTCCCAGACTGCCAAACTCTTAAGTAGCCTCCAGCCTCCCATTAATTCCCATTCATACATCTGATCAGTTCAAGCATCTCTCTCGCCCTCTTGCCCCAAGGTTAGAGCTGGTCCCCGACCTTCAAATGCTCTTGGACTCCCTAACCCCTCCTACAGTGGACTTGCCATGATTGCTTTAGTTTATGGTTAATTTTTTTTTTTTTTAATTCAAGACTGTGATTCCATGAGATAGGGACCACTTCTGTTTTGTTCATATTCCTAGCATAGATCGCTATTCGGTTAGTTAACCAAAGACCTCTTTCATTCTGAAATTCTAAAACTTGCTATGAGACCTTCCTTCAATAACACTTTCATCTTCAAATAAAGAAAAAAAACAGTAGACAAGGGTTCATAAAAATACTTTTTTTCCCTTGTACCCATTGCCAGCTTTCTCAAAATGCAGTTTTTAATCACAGAGATTATGCAATTGAATAGCAGGGGACACATGTGGAACACAAACTTGGAGAAAACTGATGTGTAGGTCTTCTCAGCAAAATCATCACCCTCTAAGGATGATAAATATAGGTGTTTTGTCCAAAGAAACAGCCCTGGAACTCCGTCCCAGAACTTCATGAAATGGGGAAGGCTCAAGGGCCTCGTGCCTAATGCTCATACCCAAACATGGAGCATGTGACAAAGGGGCTGACTTTGGCAGAAAAGGTAGCACTCAGTGCTCACTCTATGCAGATATTACCAACTCTTTTAAATTATAGTAACAAGTTAAAGTTCATGAGCAACTAACTAGTCTGAAATTAATGAGGTTCTGCGGACGTTGAGAAACCACAGGGCAGAAGCCGCTTCTATCTGGTTCACTCAGGTGGGTTACACAGTTCAAACTATATAATTATACACCCTCTTTGAGATGATCAAGTGGGGAAACCAAGTTCCTAAAAGAGAGGTACACTGTTTTCTGCCTGGTTTGCTTATAAGAAGGATGTCTATCGTGTATAGTAATTTCTGGAAGAAGTTCAATCACAACTAACTAAGGAAGTTAACTATCAATTACATGAAAAATTAATCCATCTTTAAAAACCCGCCGCATTATATAAGACTCAATCCAAGTTAGGAAGTTTACATTATTAACTCTTTTAACAATAGAGTGACAAATTTCACTCCATTTTAATGGTACCCACTTAAAACTCAATTCTGCATTTTTAATTGTAGTGTGAAAAGAAGAAAGGGAAGAAGGAGAAAGTATAGGTTATACTGAAAATCCTCCAATCTGTAGACTCAGAAAGAGAACTTGTTTTTTTTTCCCTGAAGAAATATGGATACTAAAAACATGTTCATCAAATACTTATTATGAAAAGACTGCACAGCACTCTACTAAGCATTTAATTCTTTTTTTTCCAGAAGTTACTCCAATTGTGTCTTATGGTCTTTCCTAGCACTGAGTGGATATAAAAGTCAAAAGTTACCCCAAATGACACAAGGCACTGTCAGTGGAAAATATGATCAGCAGTAGACACCTAATGCATAAATAAGTCCCTGCAATTTCAAAGCAAACCAACTCTGATGAGAGTACCGTCTTCCCTCTCCGTGTTTGTATCACATCTGAAAAAGACATGAGAGCATGCCTGCACTTTTCTTCTGCCTTGTGACTAGTGTTAATGCAAAGGATTAGGAAACAAACTTGATCTTGGACTAAGAGAAATAAATGTCCACTGGGCAACCACAACCTATGACCGTCCCCTTCACAAATCCCTGACTTCTTTGATTTAACCACAGGGTCACGGTGCATCCACCAGCAACTCTCAGACTTCAGCTTTGATCAGAGACTGACTCATCGCCTTTCAGCTCTAGCTATACAACTTGTGTCTGGTGGAGACAGAAGTCAAGACTGCCCCACTAAGCAGAGAAAGTACCCTGCCCTCACCTATGCTTTAGAACTAATCAGTAATTATTAACTGTATTAGAAATGAACAACACGCTTCGTGCTACAGCTCCTTCTCCCAGAGCTGAAGTGCTTCATTACAAAGAGAACCTCACCTCTCCACAAGGCCTCCCTGCCCTCCCTACTCAACCGCTCACTTGCAAGGAAGTTGCTCACCTGGTTAGCAGATGATGACAATTTTCCTGAGGTGTCTGAGGGCCTGAGATTTTATTTTATGCTTCAAATGACATCAATAAAACTATATAACATGCCAAGGTAATTTAAATGTTTGCACAGAGAGAAGGAATGTTAAAAGGAAGGAGTTAGTTATTTCTGATAGAAAATGTCTGACACTGACAATGTAAATGAGATGAGTTTCAGTCTCAGCTCCAGGGAGGTAATGGCTGCATCTTCCCTTATGTGAACATCCTTCCAAATCCGGGCAGCTTCTGCACACTGGAGGCATTCGGTCAGTTAAAAGCAACTGAAATATGTAGCCCTTCTCTCAACTATTTCCACTTAGTACAGGGCTGTGTGTGTGTGTGTGTGTGTGTGTGTGTGTGTGTGTGTGTGTGTGTTTGTGTGTGTGAGCGCGCGCGCATGTTGCTGCAGAGAGTAAGAGAAATTTGTGCATGAGGGGTCTTTTTTTTTTTGACCACTTGAGAATATAAAGAAATAGAAAGTTCTTTAGGTTAGTACCAAGTGAGAACCCCTTCTCTTCATTTGGTCCAAGCATCTGGGGCACTCTTAGCCGGCTAGGAATTAAGACACTATACAAATATCTGATGTAGACTATATTACTCTCCCATTGCCACTGTAACAAATTACAAACTTAGTGGCTGAGAACAATACAAATTTATCTTCTTACAGTTCTTGAAGTCAGAAGTCAGAAATGGGTCTTACGGGACTAAAATCAAGGAGTTGGCAGAGCTGGGTTCCTTCAGGAGTTTCATTCCCTGCCTTTTCCAGCTTCTAGAGGCTGCCCACATTCCTTGGCTCAACGCCCTGTATCACTTGAACCTCTGGTTCTGTCCAGTCACATATTCTCTGGCTGATCCTCTCACCTCCTTTATATAAAGACCCTGGGAAAATCCTGAATGACCCCTTACCTCAAGATCCTTAATCACATCTGCAAAGTCTCTTCTTTTGCTATGCAGAGTAATGTGTTCACAGGTTCTGGGGATTAAGCCCTGGAAGTCTATTGGTGGGCATCATTATTTGACCCACCACACTAAAGAATTACATGCCATTGCTATCTATAAAGCTGTTAAAAGTTGAGATTTTCATGAAAATAAAAATATAATTTCAGCCTACTAATGTATACAATTAGGAAGAAGTATTTTTGATTCAATATTTTTTATTATATGACTTTGGTCATCCCAAACTCCCTTTTCTGCCTCAGTTACTCTACCCCTAAAAGCAAGATTACTTGTTAGATCCATAAATGCTGAGTTTGTCCTAATTAATGTAATGTCTTATAACATTTTATATATTAAGACAGATTAACATGTATTACATACAGCAGTTCCTTACATTCCTGGAGTCACTCAGCAAACAGCCTCAACTATCAAGTCAAATCTGAAATCCAACAGGTAAGCAACCATGGCAAATGACACGCTTCTACAGATGTCATTCAACAAATATTTACTTCCGGGCACCTACTACGCACATGGCTCAGCAGTAGACATTAAGAGGAAGACACAAGATGACAGAGGACTGCACTTAGCAGAGGAAAGGAAATGCACATAGGGAAAAAGACAAAAAGTGGTAAATGCACAGTAGACTAAAACAGTACACAAAAACAGTGCTTTGGAGTCTGAGCTGACAGAGATAGTTGGGGCTGGCTATTCAGACAATGATATCGCAGTAAAAATGGCACTTGGGCTTAGTTTAAAACAGAAGCTGAATTTTGCTATAGAACCTCTCCAATGAGGAGAAAGAAAATCTTGAGTCCCAGGGCAAGAAAACTCTCATTCAGAATCTATCATTATGCACATTTTGTTTCCATGTAAAAAAAAAGCCTTGTTTCTAATGATAACAAATATCTAGTCTTTGTTTTTTAAAAAGTCCAAATTTACAGAAAAGCAGAAAATAAAATAAAAACTCATACCAAACCCTACTACTCACAAAAAAAGTACCCAGACTTCCAGACATCTCTCCATGAAAATATACACAAAATATAAACGACTCCAAGAGTTTGGGATTTCTTGATTCACCACAAAAATAAATGCAGCCATGTGAGACTGAGAAGCAGGGAAATGCTGTTTTAAATATCACCAATGAAGGCAGCAAAAAGTGATAAGTGACAGTGAGGAAAGATGCTTAAAAGTTCTAAGTTCAGATCTAGCAATAATGAAGCTGTCATGTTAGAGTTTCAGTATAACTATGGGCAAAGTGTTTTAAATATTCACAGAGGCAAAGGGCGTCTACGCATTAAACCACAAGCAGAGGCTCACAAAACACTGTTGATAATGATAAGACTGAGAAAAGGTTAAAGTATGTTTTACATAGTCACTTTAGACATCAGAATGACTTCCAGCAAAAACGGTTAAAATTAGAGTTTGGGCACTTAAGAGAATATTTCAATTATCTGAAAAGTGAAACCATGTAGAACTCTTTTTTCTTCACCAGTTGGGAGAAAGCTCTGCTTTGGAGTTAGACAACCGAGGTTCTACTCTGATATTTTATATTTTATAAGTGAATTGTCACTATTAAACCTAAAATGAATTCCAATCTCAAATTTCAGCCACTATCGCAAACTATAGCTTTGCTTTTCCTCATCTCCAACATGTGACATTTTAGACAGCAAGGAAACTGAAAGAAAAAAGAAAACTTGAGAAAGAGGAGGAGGGGGGATAAGGAAAAGTTCTCTCAAACTCAACACATAGAGCCATTGGAGCCTCAAAACAGAAAATACTCCACAATTTTGTACCTCTGTTCCTGAAAGACACAGTATGTTTTCCAAGTGTGTATAAATGGATAAAAGGTACAAGACTGCTGTAAAATAAAAACATAAAGTAGCATGAAAAAAAACACATTATTGTTCAAGAGTCAGGAAGCTTTGGAGCCCAGCCCAGGAAAACACTCTGTAACCTAAGGTGTGCCCTTCCAAGTCTTGGCCTATTTGTTTATAAAGGACTCAGAGAGATAATTCCAGACATGTGTGTTTTTATGTCAATCCAACTTTCCTTAGAGAAAAAGTGTTTTAAACTCAGGAAAGTTAAGATTTGAAAGGGGCTGGCGAAGTTCACTCTTTCAATATATTTCTCAGCGTTGCTGTGTGCTAAAAACCAGATGCCTACTGGATCGCCTTTCTTGAGTGAGGAATTAATGAGTCGATTTCTTGAGGAAGAAATATCATAATGTAATTGCCTATCACATAGCCCAATATTTTTCTCATCGATCTGTGTTTTTCCTCGTTGTACCTCAGCCAGAATCCAATGTGGCAGAACATTTGATTGTGTACCTTTTCCTCTCATCAAAGCATTCAGACTAAAAGAGTTTGCCTGCTGCTAATTTGATAATGGTCAGTACCTTGTCTGGTTCCTTAGAATAAGGTTTGAAAATTCTGTTGATAGTGTTGTGATGTGATAACTGACATAAAAGTACTTAGCTTTAGGCTCATCTAGCTCAAAGCACTTCACAAATTTCCATCAGGTTTTTCAGCCCTTGGGTCAGGAAAAAAGAGAGGAATAGATCAACCAACTGTTGTATGAGTCACAGGCTGAGGGCAGAGCAACACCAACAAGACCTAAGTCCTGCCTGCTCTGCTCCAGCTATAATTCATGCTTATTCCTATCTGGGGAAGAAAAAGCAGACAACTGGGAATTAAAATAACACTATCATTAAGTCAATTTTCCAGGGGACTGGTCCACTGTGTTCCTTCAGAATTAAAATATCTTATTACCTCGAGCCATCACTTTCGCCCTATTCTGAGCAACTACAGAAGAGGGCACCAGGCTGTAGACCCAGAGAGTAAGGGCACCACGCTGCGGCACCCTCTGGCAGCCACAAGAACCTACCTGAATTTCTGAGACCACTCTGCTAGTCCTCACCCCAGTTAGAGTTGTTAGATGAAGTAAGTAATGCTCAGTTAGATTTAAATTTCAGAAAAACAACCAACAATATTTTTGGTGTAAGTATGTACCAAATATTGCATGGGACATATTTAAATAATTTTTTTCCCTGTATATCTGAAATTCAAATTTAACTTGTGCATAGGACGTAAATGGGGAGCACAGCATAGGGGATGTAGTCAGCAGTAATGTATGGCTATGTGTAGAATCAGAGGGAAGATAGAGTAATCGAGGGGATCATTTCATAACCTATATAAATGTCTAACCAATGCGCTATATACCTGAAACTAATAATAAAAAAGAGCTTTAAAAAGTTACTATTTATATGAAAGGTAAATGTAATTAGGTATCCTGTATTTTTATTTGTTAAATCTGACAAGCCCAGCCCATTCTTCAATACTCCTCCATACTATTCTACAATATAAGAAAAAAATTAATTGCAGCCAGAAAAACAAATTGGGGGTGGGGGCAGGGCTTGGAATCCACAAGCTGATTTTCAAAGGAAAGTTTTACAACAGCAAAGACAAATGATTTTAGAGACAATCACTGTACCCTGAAAATCTATATATCACTAAAATGAAAGGATTTACTATTATTATTTGAAGCAAACAAAGGCGTTGAGGTAGGCAGAACATAACTTCCTTTCATATACTCTGAATATTAAATCATTTTATTTAAAAGGTGAAGCTAGATTATTAAAAAACATTTTTAAACACTTAAAATTCTCCAATACTTAAAAAGTTTTCTGAGACAATTGATTAAGTTTCCTATTGCAGATATAATTTTCAAACTTATTGATGACATTCAGTGGTAGCATCCACCATTTTCCACTAAAATTACTTGCTCTGGTGACACATGAGCCCTCTCTACATTCTTTTCTGTTAGATACTAAACATCCCTGCAGACACCAGCCTTGAAAACAACCCAACTGGGTTCCTTAAGGAGGGAAGCTAATAGAGGGGTTGACAGAAAATTTTAGGGAAGGCTTCAGTCAGGGTCAGGAGGAGGAAAATGGGTGGTTTCCCTGCACCTCAGATCTCCAGGGGGTGGTTTTGTTACTCCCTTAGTGAGCAGACACACCCCAGCTCAAAATATAATGGCACCAAAAAGAAGCAATCTGCAGATTGGCCATATCTCTGTATAATGCATATAATATAAACGGAGGAGCTTTCTACTTCATAGATCATGGAAACTGCAAAAGGTATAAAATTATTTTAAAGGGAGAGTTGCAGAATGCTGACAATTTATTATTAAAATATAGTCATTTACTCAGCAAGAAACAGATTTATTTAAATTTATTTATTATTATTCTTTTTAATTGTGAAAAATGGCAATCAATAACCAACTCTGTGACCACACAGGATTCCAGCCTGTTTTCAGAGAAGCATGTTGGGGGACCAAAAGCAATGCGTTCTGATTAAGAAATAATGACAGTGAGCACTTTCTGGGGGCCAGCCACAGTGCAAAGAGCTTTGCACAAATTTATCTCATTTTATCTTCTCCACACCCCTGTGAGTTTAAAACGATAAAATAACTCTATTTCTTTCATTTCAAAGGAAGACGAGACGTTAAGTAGCTTCTCTAAGGCTACAAACATGGTAAACTGTAGGGGGGTAATTCAGATCCACTGTAAACAAATGGAAATCCCATGCTATTAAACCTAAAGGACACCCCAATACAGATTTAATGACATGTGTTCTGATAGTCATGACACTACCTTCAACACAGTAAACAGAGGAAACACACTTAAATTCCTCTGGCTCTTTCAGTTACACAATGAAGCTAGATCATCTCCAAAAACTCCCCACATCCAACAATCTATTCACTTTAAACCAAAAGCTCCTCAGATTAGCTATACATAGTCTCATTTCTTCTTCCTGATACCAATCCGGTATGGAAAGGTTAAGTGACTTCCTCCTGGCTACAGAGCTCGCCTTGAGGAAGTTGAAAGAAAACTCTGATCTTTCAAACCCCCAGCCAGGGCAGTCACAGTTAAAACACAGCTGGATCCATGATCTCTAATTTATATAGCAATACTGCAAATCGGTAGACACAAAAACATCCAGGTCACAAACCCAACTACAATATACCAGCTATCAATGCCCAGCTTTATCATGATAAAAAAGAAAGTAGATAAAAACTTGGACTCAGTAGCTGGATTAGTAGTAGGCAGCAATGCTGATGTCATCACGCAAGCCTAGCTTTTATGTCTGTAATGTCCCAGACACTGATGACCCTGTGGAAAGACCTGCCACTTCACAGCCCATCCATAAAGAGCACCTAGATCCTACTGGATCTTCACAGGGTAAAAAGACTCGGCAGGGCTATGCTTGGCACATTTGGGGTAGAGAGATACCTAGACGTTGCTGTATAAATCTAATTAGTCTTATTAACCTAAGACTTAATTCATTTAGGGTTTTGTGATACTTCTGATGGAACCAAGCCCCATATGGATTCAAAAGAATTGAATAAGAATATTCAGATTGCAAGAGGACAATGAATCAACCTTAGGGGACAAGTCATTTAACCTGTTAAAAACCTCTATTTACCTATGATCAATGAGATAATTACTAATTATCCTCCTCTACTAAGACATTTTTTAAAATCTTACTTTTCCTTTAAATCTTTTTCCTGAACTTGCCTAGAATAGAAGCTTTTACATACAGGCAATCTTCACCTCCCAAATAAGTTACCAGTCAAGTCATTCCACAAATCTATCTCTTGCTGTATATTATTCTGTTTTCTGTAGAGAGAAAGAAAAAGCACTGGAGAAAAAAAGGAGAATGAGTAGACTCTGCCAGACCTGAGGCTGATGCATTGTGCACACAAAGCATCCTTCTAAGTATCATGAAGAACAGAAAGAAAAACAACACAGCTCCTCCACTCGAAGCATCCACAAAGCAGGTAATAGTGTATAATTCCAAGTGAGCATGTATCTAAGCTTTTAAGAGCTAGGGTTCATAGACATGTGATTTCCATCCTGCTGTGCCTTCCTTTGTGAACACCCACCCCACCCCCAAATATAAAGCTGTTGCTATGGACCTTTCAATCTGCTTTGTGAGCCCTACCTCCCAAGGAGCAGCTGCGTGGACAGGTACAACTGAATGTACAAACAGAGTTAGCATGACTTTGACAATCGAAGTGCTTGAAAATAGTGGCAGAATCCCACAGTATCAGGTGATCCATCATAAGCAGGAAGGTTAACTGTAACTATAGAACACGAACGACCAAGTTCTACAATGCTAGTTCTTCATGTTTGTCAAACTGTACGACGAAATAAATTAATTCAGTGACCAGCATTTTATGTAAAGAAATGGAGACACATATCTTAAACAAGATCTGGACATACTGCAACTAATACTTTAGGTGCAGTTGTGTATATGTGTGTGTAAAACTGGTCAGTAAAAAGAAAAGCAAACAAAAATGAATAAAAATAAATATTTCCTCTGAAGCACTGACCACACAGTTCACAGTCGTGGCCTCCAATTCTCTGTTACTCTGGGTATGAAGTAATCCAACTATTTGAGAAAGTTACCACAGAACACCTGAAAGCCTTCAAATGCAGGTGTTTAGAAGGCACAGACCAAAAACACAATATCAAGTTTTGAAAGACAGGAAGTCACATTCCTAAACCATAAAGACATTACTAGAATAAAAATGTTTATGTTTGCATGTTAAAATGCATACTGCAGAGCATGACGGTGGCCCCTGGGAGACCACACAGGCAAAATGTCACAGAAGCAATGCCTTCATATGGGAAAATAGAATAGGATCATTTTCCTTTAAAGGACAAATGCATTTAACACAACCAATACATTTAACATTTAACATAGCTAACACATTTAACATAGGTAATATTTACTCAAATTATCTTTTAAAACTACTAAATTGTTTACCTTTCTATATTTAAAGCAAATATTTTTTTTTGAAACAGCTAAGAAGTTAACAAAGGGGGGGGGCTAACATTTACCCTAAATCTTTTCCAACCCTGATATGTATCTCCATGACAAATAACAGGTTAACTGATTTCATGGTCACTGATTAATTCATTAACAAAAATTAAGTAAACGAAAATTAGCTAATTAATTATAAATTAACTGAGCACCATCACTACTAGGCAGCAGCAATAGCGTAAGCTAAACTGGTTCTATACGGTTTATTTTTAACCTATATATATAGGGGAAAGCTTCATGACACCTGATTTCGCAATAATTTCTTGGATATGTCACCAAAAGCACAGGAAACCAAAATAAATAAATAAATAAACAAACAAAAGATAAATTGTACTTTGTCAAAACCAAAAGCTTTTGTGCATCAAAGAATATTATCAACAGAATGAAAAAGCAACCCATGGTATAGGAGAAGATATTTAAAATCTAAATATATCTAAAAAGGGGTTAGTGTCCAGAATACATAAACTATAATTCAATAACAACAAAAAACTCCAAACTATCCAATTAAAAATTAGCAAAGAACTTAAATAGCTGTTTTCCATGAAAAGATGTTCAATATCACTAATTACTAATGAAATGCAAATTAAAACCACACTGAGATATCACCTCATGCTATTAGGATGGCTAACTGTCCAAAAGCCAAACAAACAAAATAACAAGTGTTGGGGAGGACGTGGAGAAGCTGGAACTCTTGGGCACTGTTGGTGGGAAAGTAAAATGGTGCAGCTGTTATTGAAAGAAGTTAAAAATGGAATTACCATATGATCCAGCAAGTCTATTTCTGGGTATCTACCTAAAGAATTGAAAACAGGAACTCAAACTGATATTTATACACCTATAGTCATTGCAGCATTATTCGCAATAGCCAAAAGGTGAAAGCAACCCAAGTGTCATCAACAGGTGAATGGATAAACAAAACGTATATATACCTATGGAAACATTATTCAGTTTTAAAAAGGAAAGAAATTCTGATACATGCTACAACTTCCGATTAGCCTTGAGGACATGCTAAGTGAAATAAGCCAGTCACAAAAAGAAAAATACTATATGATTTCACTTATATGCAGTACCTAGAGTAGTCAGTTCATAGATACAGAAAGTAGGGTGGTGTTTTTCCAGAACCTGGGGGTGGGTAAAATGGGAAATTAGTGTTTAATAGGATAAAGTTTCAGGGTTTTTTTTTTTTTTTCAATATGAAAAGAGATCTAGAGGGTGCTTGCACAACAACGTGAATATATTTAACACTACTACACTTAAAAATGGTTAAGACTGTAAATTTTCTGGTCTTTTACCACAGTTCTGGGGTTTTATGCTCTGCAGTGGTACCTGTGGTTCTGGAAGCAAAGAACCACTTCTTAAGTGCTCTGTGGAAGCTGAGCCCCAGGCTTCACAGCCTCAGACATTTCTCTTACAAAAAATAAAAAAGCCCATCCCGGATTTAATTCATCATCTAACCAAATAGCCTCCCAAAGCATTTCCTCAAAACAGAGAACAGGGCTGTTTTGTTTGTATTCTCCCCACCCCCACCTCCCACCCCCGCTCTGGGGAGCTGGAGGGAGGTGGGAGGGTGTAGTTGTGAAACTGCAATAGAAAAAGTTATAGGAAGATAACTTTTTCCCTTGAATTTTTTGAAACTGGATTTTTTTTTTGAGCTGTAGAATATCATCCATTCTTATGCAAAAGCTTCTATAAATCCGCAACCATCTCTTTCCCCCAGACAAGCAAGTTCCTGTGTTGTCTATTTTTATACTGACTACACTGAACTGGGCATCAGGCTGCAAGAGGGTCAAAAACAACCTCCCTAGGGCTGCTAAAGAGAGGCCTTTCTTTTTCCAATTTTTCTTTTTTTTTTCTTATAGTGACATTGGTTAATGAAATCTAGTAAGTTTCAGGTGCACAATGGGACAGTAGGCATGTGTGTGTGTGTGTGTGTGTATGTGTGTGTGTGTGTGTGTGTGTGTGTGTGTATTGCATTGTGTGTTCACCAACCATAATTAGAGTTCTTTCTGTCACCACATATTTGACCCCTTTTACCCCATCTACCTCTTCCCTCCCCCATCCCCTCTACTCTCTGGTAACCACTAGTCTATTTTATATGTCCATGAGTTTCTGTTTGTTTGTCCTGTTGGTTGGTTGGTTTTAGGTTTATATCTCACATATAAGTGATATCATTGTTTTTCAACTTTTTCTGTCTGGCTTATTTCACTTAACATGATTATCTCAAGGTACATCCGCGTTGTCAAAAATGGCAGTTATTTCATTTCTTCCTGTGGCTGAGTAATGTTCCATTGTATATATGTACCACATTTTCTTTATCCAATTTTTACACAGAGAAATAGCAGTGTTTCGGTAGCTTGTGGAGGAAAGTGTATACACTATGCACTGACTCGCTTTGAAGTACTTGTGAAGTTTAAACTCCGTTGTCACTTTACAAGATCTGTGGTTCTGGACCAGCTCGCCAACATATATCCACATGAGTAGGACAGACCAACTATAAAATGGTATCGAGAACCTCCCAAAGATTCCCAGAACTCTTGGCACTGTGGTGTTATAACATGGCTTATGATTTAACTATGCTCTTTCAAATTTTAGAGGCAACAAGTGGGATCGAAGGAGAGTAGTTCCTACACATAGCTGATCCTTATGGTAATTCTGTTCTATAGTCACCTCCCACACCGAATTGGCAAACACCAAACCACTGTTAGCAGAGGAAACATGGGGTTAGATCTCTACATACCTCTGGTCACAATATCTTAGCCAACTAATAATATACAACCATGTTTTATGTGCATTTCTGTTTTGAAACACCTTATTTTATATATGGTGTTGATTCACTCTCACAGAAAATAGCACTGTAACTCATGCATTCATACCTGAAGGAAGTCTGCCGAACACATGAATTTTCTCCACCGAACACATCACAGTCTTCCTGAGCTTAGGAACACTTGACAGCACAATGCTCGGGGGCATTTTAAACAGTGACATCACCAATAAAAAGCACAAATATGTACAGAGTGTGGTGGGACTGGAAAAAAAGACGCTTGTTTAGAGTATGAGATCTGAAACAAGCGGGTAGAGCATTGCGTTGTCAGACCTCAGAAACTCAAATGTTTTGCTGCTCTACCCATCTGCAAACGACCACAAAAGTAGCACAAATACTGATTTGAGGATTAGAAATAAATCTCAGCACGTACGAGAATTCATAAATACAGATCTGTGGATAATGAGGATCGACTGTATTAGCCAACTTGGGAACTTTCCTAGACTTAATGCTGATTATAGTAATAAATATGACATCTATTCAAACCTATTAGTGGTGACCGTTTTAAAAACCATTTGAAAATCCAGATGTACTGAGCTGCATATATTGTACATAAGTGACTGTCTCACAGAAACGTGGGAAATGCTCCTCTCACTCTCCGAAATTCATCAGGCTAAGCACTGGACAAACTGCTGATCCCTACGGACCTAGCAGTAGTGACTACCAGCATCTACCATCAAAACATCTGAGTAACTCTGATTTAATCACCAGCAGCTTGTCTACCCACAACGGGAGTCCCCACCGTCTCCAGAGAGCACTTCCTCAAAGTCCTTCCCTTTGTCAATTCATGCCTTTAAAGTCTCATCTGAATGTAACTTTGCATCAGACTTTACTGATTTTTTTTTCACATTCGAACAAAGATATCTCTGTTCTTCTTAGTATAGCATTAAGATAAAACTCAAGATTAAAAAAGGCCCAGTTTTTTTCCTATTTACTATTCATGGCAACACCAAGTGTTTCCCATCATAAAAATGAGAACATAGGACCGACATAATACTACTAATACAGAATCCTTAAAAAATAACAAGTATTATTTTATATCTCTAGAAAAGTAAAGACTGATTTATTGTTACTATATCAGACTGTACCAAACCATGCTGCCTCCTGAGGCAGAGAATGTTTAGGGCCGTAGGACTGGTACCAGGTATCCTGGGAATACCTCAGGATCAGAGTATTTTTTTCGAAGCTGCAGGCAAAGTTCAAAATTCCCCAGCCTGACATTCTCTCTGAATGAAAGAGATATTAAGCATTCAAGATGTGCTTCCAAAGAAAGAACTATGTTTTTAAGTTAAATTTATTGGAGTAACACTGGTTAATAACATTATATAAATTTCAAGTGTACAATTTTATAATATAATATCTGTATATTCCATTGCATGTTCACCGTCCAAAGTCTAGTCTCTTTCTGTCACCATATATTTGACCCCTTTTGTAAGGAACCAATTTGGATCACCTCAACTCCCTCCCCCAGCACAGCCATTCAGTTCTCAGCTCCACCTTCTTTCCTGTTAATATACCAAAATAGGAAGCACTGTGCTCTAAAACTTCTGCTTTTTTAAGTCTCAAAACTGTTTACTTTTTAAAAGCCTTTTTGACATCACAACAAAAAAAGCTTTGAGCATGAAAGTTAAGATTTACTATTTAAATTTAAAGATATGTTTGCCATTCTTTATTACTTTCCGCTTTTAACATTCCTTTCCTACACATATATTCAAAGAAAAAATGTTGAGCTCAGATTTCAAGCCAATTTTGCTCCATGCCAGTCGTCAGCAAAATTCTATCTGGGCCAAGCCGTGTGTGCCTAGGGCCTTTCCTGCTCTTTTGTTTCCTTGAGTCAATTCCTGTCAGGTGCAAGCACTCCAGAAATGCAGAATTATGACACAGGAACCCATCCTGAGTCATAAGCGCAACCCATCTTCTCTCTCTTCTGAGTTCACAATTAAAAACAAACAAAATCTAAAGTTACATTTAAAACAGAAAGGTAGATGGGCGTTTAAAGAGCAGATGCAGCTCAGCCTCAGCTGTCCATGTTCAGGGGCAACAGATGTCAGAAAACCTAGGAGAGCTACAAAGGTTTAGTTTATGTCCATCACAAGTCTTAAGTGAAAATGCTTACATGCATATAAAACTGTACTTCAGTTGCTTTCCTACCCATCCTGAATGTGCAATATGGAGACACACAACCTGGAAAATAATCTGAAATGTTATGAAGAGGCAGAGGAGGTCCATCACACTAATAGTGAGGTAATGAATGGACTACACGATGAGAGCAGTTTTACAAGAAGCTCAATCATGAAAAGCTATGGCTTCTCTAACAGCTGGAGCCAGGCCTATTTACTCTATGAGTTCCCCAGGGGAAGAATGCATGTAACCCATTGTTACCTTCATTCCAGTCTACCAAGATAAAATAAATTCTCTATGAGGTCTGGGGAGATGAGAGAATAAAAGTATAAAAGACCAGGAATGGTATAAAATCTAACTTACAGTGACCAGTGGAAAAAAAGCAAACCAAGGAATGATCATCATGAAGATAGTAATTAAATAAAGTCTGTAATCTCAGAATAGGGTAGGAGAAAATCCAGAGCTTGAAAAATGAGAGGAAGTTAAAGCAGTAATACTGAGAACAGTGTGAATGGGTCTTAGATAAAATCTATTTGTGAGACTTTCTTTATAGATATAGACTGGAGAGCTACATAAACTGGAGTCGATTTTTCCAAAAATATGTTCTTGTTATCTGTTCTTATTAGTCTTCACATTTCAGATATGTTTTGGGTTTAGAAGGCACCAACTTTAAAGTACGTGTGGATGTCTTTTTCATATTTTATGGCCACATAATTTGGTGATTTATTCATCAAAGTTAAACGAAGCAGTAACTTATGAAGTCATAGGAATTCATTCAGTCAACTGGAAAAATTTTAAATATGCAACTGTAAAACTCAGCTGGAAGTCATCTGTCCCTCCACCAAACGCCCAGGGCGCTTGTCCTACTGCCCTAAACATTATGCTTTTCCAGGAGGCAGCATGATAGTGACTTTAAGTTAAAGCGTCTTCTCCAGGAGATAAAAAAAATCATTTATTGTTTTGTAAGGATCCCTTCGCTAAATTTTTCTTTGAGTCAGTAGCACTCCTCAGAAACAAGGGTCCCACATCTGTCTTGAATGACTTTTTAAAAAAACTTCATCAGCAAACATATTTTTTGAACAATTCCTTATTTAGCTTGGAAATTTTCAACAGTATATGCTTATTTTGAATCAATAAATATGCATTTTCCACTTTTTCCCCCATGAAATTAAGGGGGGGGGCGTTCAGGGACAAACAAACATTAAGACTATGGCTAAGAAAGGAAAAGACAACGAATGTCTTGATTTGTTTTTTTGGATTCTGACTGCCTAGATTTAAATTCTAACTCTGCCACTTACTGGCTGTGTGACCCTGAACTAGTTGCTTAAACTCTCTGTGCTTCAGTAAGAATAACAATAGTTACTGCCTCATGGGATGAACTGACTTGAATATGTAAAGCCCTTAAAATGGTTCTTGTCATATAGTAAATGCTATATGAGGGTTAGCCATTACTACTATTGTTATTGTTATTGTTATTATTTACGTGACTATTTCATTCTAAATCTGTATCATTTTAAGTTGTAATTTTAAATCCATAACGATACCTTTAAATTTTATCATATCGAATTAAAATTAGCTTTATATATGAAATTAAACCAGGGTAAGTTTAAAATTCAGTAGAGTAATGAAAAGAAGCTGATAGGGATCGGGGGTGAAATATGGATCCACCATGGGAAACACCATGCTCCCTGGGCTTGGTGTAGTGGCGGCCTCAGCCCCACGTCAGGGCCTCACCCTCTCCAGGATGGTTCCTCCCTGGATTGCAGAGCAGGCAGGCAGCAGGATTAACAGGGCACGGTGCAAATGCACAGCTGCGTCTACTGGTTCACCAGACAGCACTTAGAAAACCAACCACTAAGTTCAACTCACAGAACGAATTTGTTCAGAACATCGCCTCACTTCTCTGCAATTGTGCCTTTTTCAGATCACTGTGATAGTTCATGAAAGTCACTCTGGTTTCTTCTAGCTCTAAAATTCAGTGACTGTCAGTCACTGACTAGTGGTTACCGGAGGGTAGGGAGGAATGGGGAGTGGAGAGGTAGACAGGGTAAAAGGGGTCAAATATGTGGTGACAGAAAGAAATCTAACTATGGGAGGTGAACACACAATGTTCTTACTGTTAAATGTACAGCTGAAACTTACTGGATTTTGTTAAGCAATGTCACCATAAACAATTAAATAAATAAATAAACACATAAATAAATAAATAAATAAATAAATAAATAAATAAATAAATAAATAAAATTTAGTGGCTCTGTGCAGATTTTGTATTCTCCAGAAAGACCTAATCAACTACCAAGTACCGGGATTTGTGGCAGTGTTTGAAGAATGGCAAGTTGCCGTTAACTAAATTTATCTAACCCACCTCTCCAAAAAAAAAAAAAAAACTACTAAGGAAAATCAAAGATTTTTGTTTCAGTTTTGTTGAAAGATGTTTGAAAATACATTGCTAAACTTTCATATTAAATAAATGGAAGTACTGAAGGCTTTAATATTTTTTAATAACTTGAATACTAAATAAACTTCCTTAGGGGTTTAAGAAAGCTATACAGGGTTAGCAATTTAGAGGAGAAATACATTATTTCCAATTTGGAGGGAAATAGGAAAAGCTCCTTTGGGGCACAGGTCCAAGAAGGCACAGGGGATTTGAGCAGGTGGAGATTAGAGGGGGCAAGATGGGGGACCAAGGGCAAGGGATCGCAAGAAATGGAGTTTGAGGCAGAGAAAAGCCACAGACTTTTGGAAGCCATACACTCAGCAGTGTGCTGGGCAGGACAGCTGGCCCACGTTTTCTGCGCCAACGCAAGCATGAAGGCAAGTATGAGTCTAGAAAGGTGGTACAGGGCCAGATCACAGATCACCAGGGCTCACTCGACAAACTAAGGAGTTTGGATTTTATCCCATAAGCATCAGGGAATCACCAAGGATCTTCAGCTCACAGAACAGAGAGATTGGGAAGAATAATGATGTCATCAGGGCAGTGGTTCAGAATAATAAAACTGGCAAAATGTAAGTGCAGTGTACCATACTTGTAACATACTTGCCAAGGAGTACCATACTTGTAACATACTTGCCAAGGACTTATCAGACTCTACCAATTAAATCTCATTTTATAGATAAGAAATTGAGCAGAGGAATTAAAAAAAAAATATGCAGAGTAGTGTGATTCTCAAGTCCCATAATGACTGCCACAGGGAACCCCATATTCTTATAAAGCACAGAACGCCCTGTGAGGTACAGAGCAAGCGCTCAACAAATGTTAGTTCTTCCCTCCATTGCTCTTCCCTATTCTGAATTGGAAAAGAAAAATCCAGAAACTAAAAGGATAGAATGATACAGCAGCATATATCACTGAGACACTGTTAAAACTGTCACAAGTATTACTTTTTCAGGGTTAACTTGGGATACAGTCTTCCATAAACTGCTGCCTATAAGCCATGGCTTCACTCTGAATAAGGAATGCTCCAGTTTTTAACAAAAATTAGCAATCCAAAGTCAGAAGATCATCATTTTCTAGTAATGTGAGGCCTTAATGAGATAATACATTTTGTAAATGTATCACACCAATAGAAATATTTGTAGAGCCTCAGAATCGCAGTGCTATATCCAAAATAAAAACTGAGTCACAGAAAGTATCACTGGGTGGGAGGTTTTGCTTGTTCTGATGGTTTTAAAACAAGATTCAAATACCACATGACAGGAGTGAAGCCTTAACGACTCCAAATACTTAAGTTGCAAACAGATGACTAAACTCCTCTAACTTCTCAAATTTTAAGTATTATTCTCCTTAATATTAACTTAATGAATTCAAAATATTATTATTATTATTATTATTATTATTATTATTATTATTACTACTACTATTACTATAGAAGGAAAAGTGCAAGAAAAAAATAAAGACAATGCAGATTACAGTCCAATTTTCCTACATTTGTTCAAAACACCATTGCTGCTTTCGAATTCTCAACGGGGAATAGAAGTTAATAACTCACTTGACTAATAAAGGCAAGGGGCTTGGTCTGCTGGCTTTCTGTGGCCACTTCCAGGTCTAAGAACTCTAATTTAATTAGGTTTGCTAGACTGGGAGCTTTCCAAAGTCCTGACTCCCAACTTTAATTGCCTTCAGGAACCTGGTGGCAAGCCTAGAGCTCTAGCAGAATAAATGATAATTAAGAGTTAATGCTGAAAGCTCCCTTTCCTATTTTTCAAGTGTGTATGCAGAGCAATATTTCTTTTTTTGTTGTTTCAAGTTTGATTAAAGTATCCATTCTATTATGCCTTTCCAAGAAGGGAGTCACAATGAAGTCATAATAATCCTACTGGAATAACTTCCATTCCAACAAATTAGATATTAATAAAGGGTTATTCTTGCAACTGAAAAAAGGAACTAATTCATTATGAAAATGAATAACACACATACATGGTTATCAGTGGCCTGTAAAATAAATATTTTCAAACGAAAGTTGTGTTTTTATATTCTCAAATTATTTCCAGCATTTGGCATGGAGCCACAGCAAGTCAGTAACTTTGCCATTTATAGCAAAGTTTAGGCTAACTTACAGGGCACACACACAAAAAAGTATACTAGCAACACATTAAGGCCACAGAGCCAATCAGAATGTGCAAGAATGAAGAAACTGTCTCTCTTTTGCTCTGGGAAAGCAAAAGAGGATCCACATGTTTCTAGGGGTGTAACTGGCAGAGTACTTAGGAAAAAAAAATCATGCCACAGGCAATAGAAAATTAAGTTCAGAGAAGACATACATCAGATCCTAAAAAATAGGACACCCACTGATATAACACACCTACCTTCTCACCTCACCTGGGAGCACCTGAAGACTAGATATTACTGAAAGTAGCCATACTAAGAACGAGAGAGCAAATCCATCCTGTATTTGCAAAGACGGCCACCTACCAAGCAGACAATGAAGTCATGGGTCCAGAAAACTCCTTTCTCATCCAATTTATGAAGAAGGTTTAAATTGGGAATAAATTAACCCGTGGTAACATGGTGTTGGGCTTTAAGAAGTTCTGGGAAAAGTTAACATCATCCAAAGGCTGATGGCCAAGACAGAAAGAAAAGTACCCGTGACAGCTGCACATTGTGTGAAAACGCTTTGCTGGTGACACACATTCACGGTGCAGTGGACGCCCAAAGGAGAGGACATGGCAGAGGCAGGGTCAACTTCTCCTTTGGGTCTTTTAAAATAAGAAAGAGACTAATCAGAAGCTTATAAGTATTACCTGCCAATAAAGTCATTATTCTTCACTTTACTCAAATCACAGAGGCCTACATTTTAAGGAAACTTGTTCTAAAAAGACAACATTCACTTTTTTTAAAACCTCCTCTACCTTAGCCACTTCCAAAAAGATTAAAAGAAATAGTAACCTCCAAACATTCTGCCTAACTTCCAGTTTATAGGAAATACAGGGGCCAAAGAAAACTGAACAGCCCCAAGGGAAATGACCCATCAGACACATTCTCTTGGGACTTGCTCCAAAGCAGGCTGCCAGGTCTCTTTAAATAGTCCATGTCGTAGGGGGAAAAATATGTGAGAGAGCGGTTCTACAGTCTAGAAGAAAACTAAAAGAGAATGTAAGGCTGTAACATTATTATAATACATAAACACTGACTGAATCTTAGTTCAGGGAAAAAATAAATATCTTTAAAAGGCATTTTGTAGACTATTGGGGAAATGTAAATATGGACTGAATATCAGATATCATGAAGATATTAAGTTTTGTATTTTGAAATGTTATTGTGGTTATGTAGAAAATGTCCTCACTCTTAGGAGACAGATGTTTCAGAACGTAGGGTGTAATTTGCTTATCCTAATTTACCTCAAATGGTTCAGCAAAATTACACATACACACACATACAATGTTAACAATGAATCTAGGTAGTAGATATGTAGATGTTCCATGTACTATTATTTCAATTTCACGATGTTTAAAATTGTTTATAATAAAAATCTGGATGAAGAGGAAAGAAATGTTGCTAATACCTGAAACATGTGAAAAAAGTAAATATATCTATAAGGAAACAAAGGAGTGAACAGGAGAGTTATGTATCATGTAACTGGCAGAGACATTTAATCAGACTAATAGGTAACTTATTTATCTCTGAAAGTTGCTACCACTTTCAGTATCTCAGATTTGTAGGAATTTTCTACTATAATCTATCTCAGATTCACTGTGTAAATAAAAAACATTTTATGACTTCAGAAGGTAGCAAAACTGTATGGTTTTGGTTTTCGAGCTTTTGTGGACAGCATGTTGTAAATATAAATTACTCCAAGATAAGTAAGCTGGGACAGATTAAATAACTTGGCATTTACAATTCATTCAGATATATATGACTGGATTTACCTAAAAGGGAGAAATATAGCCTTAAGTTTGCATATTCTTTTGATTTTCTTGTATTAAATTATATTTAAATAAAATTTGATGCTAAAAATCATAGCCCTACCACCCCTTAATTACTCTGTAGTACTAAAAATAAAATTGAAAAACTAAGACTAATTTCAGCAATTAAGAAGAAGCAGAGAGATTATTAATTTCATATGCTGTATATAATAATGTAAATGATATGTTTTTCACTGTTTCTCATAGCTCTCTAAACTACATTAAGATATAATTTCAAGTCTATACTATCATAGATGTTAATAATAAAGTAGATTTGTGACTACTTTTCACCAATAAAATCAGTGTCATTTGATAAAATTCATCTCCCAGTTTGTTATAAAACAATAACAATAAGCTACCCTGAAATTTGTCTCTAATTCCTAACTAATCATAATTGCCAAAGAAAACACTTACTAAGAGACCCATTCATAAATCAGGGACAGTCTAATTTGACTGGAATCAGACTTCCTACAAGGCATCTACAATATGATCTGACACATTAGTTTTCTTCTGATCCTTCTTCTAAAATGTCCTTCATATACTGTAAGGTTATCAGAAATGTCCTTAAAGGGTGTCTAATCTGCCATAGTTCATCAATGCCAAAAATCAGTTCTCAAACCTCAACAGTTTTTCATTTCATTAGTATTAACAATCTGCATATTCTGTTTGCAATGCAACCAGTCGGGCCTTTGTTGAAAGCATAGGACATGTTTGAGGACAGTGTTTTCTTTCAATGAGTTTGCCATTCTATTGACCAAAAAGAAGTGTGGCACATAAATAGAGTCAAGAACAAAGATGGTACCATAGACAATCCCTCCACTCATCTCTAGAATCGAGGCTAATGGATACATGAAGCTTCATCTTTAGCCAAGAGAGTCCTTTGAGTGCTGTCGTTAGAGCATTTACAACTCAAGCAACTTGGGTTGACAAAGCAGGGTGTAGACTTATAAGCCACTTCTAACATCTGTCATGAGCTATTTGATCCTCAGCAAAGCAAACACCTCAAGGGTCTGAGCTAGAACCATTGCTAAGGTCATCTAATGGCCAATTATTATTCACTTTCTTGATAAAATTGAAACCCAGTCACCGTCTCCTCTGCTGAAACTGAGACAAAATACTGGGTGAAATGAACTACATCTATGCAAAATGTATAACAATCCTTTTGACCTGGGGAGATCCGATGCTGGGAAAAGCGGATCATGACAACAAAATATTTCAAGACCCTATCCTGACCCCCCATCACTTGCTGTATAATTCCTTAACCCAGGGAAAGAATTCAATTAAAAAGTTGGCTAAACCAAAAAATAAAGCAGGGGGCAGGGGATTAAGTTCTCACCTTGGTTGGGGCTGTTCTTAGCTGCCAACCACTGGTAATGGGTGGCCTGTGACCCCACGTGTGGCCCTTCTTAAAATCTTCCTGGACAACAGTTACAATGTTGTATTTAGCAAAATGTGCCATCTCTGTGGTCATACCCATTGATATTTCTCCCTATCTGTCATTATTTCTTCCCCTCTTTCACAATCATTTATTTTGTATCTCCTATAGGTCAAGCTATTTCTAGATGCTACTTTGTTAATAAACATTTTATTCTGGTACTAGGACCTATGAAAAGAATTCATGATATCTTTAAGGTTTAAAAACTCAAAATGAAAAGTAAAAATCAACTTGAAGGTGCAATTTTCCCCCAGTACTACAGTGATTCATGCCTGAGAACTGGCATTATCACAATATCAAGAAAACTCTAAAAATGGACACCTGCGAAGCACAAGCAAATCTGAATGTATGGCTTAGATTTAAAAAGAGAAAAAAAGTTTACGAAGACTTAAACCACAGTTTTTGTGGTTTGTTCCTTCAGCTGGAAAGGATTTCTTAGTACTGTAATTACATTTATCATACAAAATTCCCAGGAGAAAAAATGACAATGTTTATTCTTATCCTCAGTAAATCCAGTTAAAAACAAAAAGAGATGTAACCTGAAGAATGAAAATTACTAAAGTGAACAATAGATACGCCACTAAAGTGTATTCAAGAATAATAATTTCAGGTCATACTCATTTTTATAAAACTTTCGCAAGTTATAGAAATGTTGAATGCATTCTTATGAGTAGCAGAAATACAAGTGCCAACTGCTTTTAAAACATCTTACTTAACAAGTAGATTCAAAATGTTTTGAAATGTGTAAGAAATTCTACCAACTTCTATCTACTCATTTCCTGACTAATCATTACAGGAAAAGACATCTATTTTCTTTAAAAGCTGAAAGTGTTTCCAGTTACCTATGAAAAATGCAGTTCTTTTTAAGGACTATTTCTTCTCAATGTCACTATTACCCCATAAATTTCTCTACTTTTCAACAGTGAAGCAAATTTGAGAATTCTCTGCACTTTCATTGCTTAGTTGTATGGAAGCCGTTTGAGGAAGGAACTTTTATAGCAGACCAAAATAGACGTCTCCATCAGTTCCCAACAGACACACACATTCTACCCACATTTTACACATAGCTTCATCTCAGGAAGATCTTTTTCCTAACAAGTGGTGCTTTATAAAACATTATTAAATAGATACCATGTGGGTTTTAACCATAAAATTGTCACCAGACTGAAATGGCCTTGTTAATATTAAGAAATAGAAACTATTACATTCAGAGCACTTAAGAAATCAAAGGAACAAAGTCTTAAGGGACAAAAGCACATGGGAGCACAGTTAAAAAGCCTAGAAAGAGAAATACAGAGTGCAGGGACCCCCAGAGGCCCTCCAGTGCTAAGGGGCCGTGGTAAAGAGACGGGTGGGCATCTCTGTAATATCAGCTACTCAGTTAGGCAACCCAGATATGACGGGAAAACTGCTTGCCATACGATGCCAGGAATAACGTTTAACTTTTACATCTTGAGCAGTACTTTCCCAACTTTAATGTACACTAAAATCATCAAGAATCTTGCTAAAAATAGACCGATTCAGGAAATCTGGGGTGGGGCATGAGGGTCTGCATTTCACCTAAGCTCCTAGGTGATGCCAAAGCCACTGGCCCATGGACCATGCCTTGGGTATCACGATCGTAAATCATATGTGAGAAAATGGGATTAACACAGTATGTAAGGAGAAGCAATGAGGCCACGTGTGTAAAGAACTTTAGGTTCCCTGGAAGAAAGCTACTCTAATATTAGAACTACCCTGGTGGCAAATTGAACAGACTATAATTTAAGTGTCTTAATTATCCTTATATCTTAGAGTACAAGTCTCTGCTTAGAACTTCTGTTATACATACCTTGAATAAAGTTATAAAGAGATTAATTCTTACTAAAAAATGCGATGTTTCTTCAACCTTATAGAGTCTTTCTGATAGTTAAAATATATTTCTAATAAAAGGTGTATGTTTCCCATGAATATTTGGAAAATGGTTACTATAATTTCTTTTTTCTTTTCTAAGCTAAACATCCAGTTACTCTAACCAATCTTTAAATAATAAGGTTTTGATTTACTTCCCTATTTTAGTTTCTCTATTCATAAAACCATTCTATTCACCTATATGTGTAGTTCTTCTGTTTACTATTACAAGCTACAAAATACAATGAATAAAAACATAATAACATTAGTTTGCATTTACTGAATGTTTACTGTTTGTCAAGCACTGCAGCTTTAGGTGGATTATCTCACTTAAATCTCCCAGCATTCCTGTTTATCCCCATTTTGCAGAACAAGAAAATAAGCCCAGAAAGATTAAGAAACTTGCCCGAGGCCACACAGCTAGCAAGAGGCCAGGCCAGGATCTGTGTAAGATAAGGAAATTTCTAAGGTCACATCCTTAACCTCTACCCATGCTGCTTCTAAAAAAATACCTTGAAAATATTTTTCTATATGAAGGGAAAACACATTATGTGAAAAATAAGTTTCCTGACCTCATGGAGTTTAAAATCTAGGTGACAAAACAAAACAGAAACCACTTCGTTGAAATGTTAACAAAAAATACAGATCAATGATTAGGGTCAAAAGTGTGTAGCAATCTAGTCTGATCAGATCACATTGCTAATATTTACTCTATTAAACTGAAAGAGAAATGTAAGGGGTGTAGTTGTTTTTAATTGCCTAGAACCTAAAAACTAAATAGCCTGCCCAGAAGTAAGTACTAATATTTACAAATGCAGCCAGGAATCTGATGCCATTTTTGGAGCCAAACGCTCATGAAATACCACAAAACGAGGACAAAGCTACACCATCCCATTCCCAACCCAGACCTCTGATGCAGGATACAGATCACCGAGTTAATTCACTAAGGAAAATCTCATGGTACAGTGAACCTCATTCTTTTCAATTTGGTCCGTATTCCCTCTGGCTATATAAACTTTTAAAGGAAAAAAGTTTTCAGTTTGATGACATTCAGAGCAGTCCTCGGAAGAACCTGTGGCAGAATTGAGAGTGCAGTATATAGACACGGGATGGTCTCTGGCTTTGATCAAGGTAGATCTACTGTGAACACATTTTTGAGAAATGTATTATGTTCCCAGCTCCATCCTAGGCTGAAGGGAACTGTCATTTGTTTTCTTTCTGAAAGAGAAAGTCTTTATGGTGAAAGGTATTGGAAGGGCTGTAGTGGGAGCCTTTATTCTTGAGCCCAGTAACTTCTGGGAAGTGTGTGGTAACATTTACTGTCCAGTTCCACTGAAGAGCGACATGCTCAATCCCCACTGAGATGTCCGAAGGAACTCAACGCCACCTCAGAGAGTCCCTCATTGCTCCCAGCCACTGGAAAGATGACATGGCAAAAAAGAAGGGAGCTACAGTTGTTTTCCCATTGGTGGAAAAGCGTGGCAACACAGGGGTCCTCTGTATCTAAAAATTTACTCAGATTTTTATAATGGCCAGGGACCCATGGAATGAGTAGCTTTTAGCTATACCCTTCACTTTCTTCAAACAATTTTTTAAAATTCTTTTGTGATTATGTAAAGCAAGAGCAACAAATTGTGGAAAAGAGGGGGAAGCAAAAAGAACAGGAGTGCTGGGCTTGAAAAGGTGAAATACTAATTCAGGGACAGGGGTCTGGGATTGGTGGAATAATCCGAAGGCCCAAGCCATCTCTAGTTACGATGTTCACCCACTCTTTATCAGTACAGTATAATGGTTAAGAGCAAAAACTAGAGACAAACTGCTGGGATTTAATCCCTGAACGGCTACTTCGAAACCGAAAAACCATTTCCCTTTTGTGCTTCTGATTCTTCCTATCTAATATGGGGATGATGACCTTACCTTATCGAATTCTTGTGACTCATAGATAAAATGATAAATCTCATGTCCTTGGAACTATGTCTGGCACGTGGTACTCGTCCAACAGATGCTGGCAGGTCTTACTGTACGTCTCTCTGACCCTTAATTCCCATCTCAAATGCCTTTGCATCCCATTTCCTTCATTCCGACTCCCAGTTCCCTTTTTGTTGTTGTTTTGCATTTTTGTCCCTGGCCTTCACATCTTACCCTACTTTACCCCCTTTCCTAAGATGCCTCAAGTACAATCAATACCATAGAAGTTTGGGGGTGGAGGTGGGAGTGAGAGACAGGAAGCAAAACCTCTCTGGCTGCAGTTGGGGTTCACTGAGGCAATGAAATAAATAAAGAGACTGAAGGAGAGAACAAAACCCACTTGGAAAGTTCCAAATATTGGGAGGGAGTTGACACGTGAACCTACTTTCTCATACAGCAGGGCCATAAGGCTGTGCTGGTAAAGCAGTCTCAAAGCGTACCCAGTGATGCCTCTGTTAACAAAAGGATGAGTTCTAACTACACGCTTCAACACTGAGGTGCTGTTAAAACACTGCTACTATTAAAATAATAATAATTTTGATAATGATGATGATGATGATAAAGGCCTACAGTCAGCCTTTGTGTATAAAATTCCTTTGCTATAGCTTTTTTAGAACTAGCCCTGCTCTGAAAACTTTAGAATTTTTACCAATTCCCCTTGTGCTCTGCTCCTTTTTTGGGAGAAAGGATTTTGTCCCCAAAAGCTCTGTCCCTTCTAACATCACTATAATGTCTACTGCATGTCAGAAATGTCTCAAGGGCGACAGTAGGTTGCATCACTATGGCAGCACTACTTAACCCAGGAAAGGCAAGTAAGAAAGGGACTTCCCTTTTAGTCTCACAAACTAGTTCATCTTACATGCCCTGTTGCAATGTATGAATTAAGAGGTGATTGACCAAGCTTACAGATTTGTCCCATATAAAAATTACAATGTCAATGTCACTGGAATAAAAAGCAGTATGCACCAACCCTAAATGCTGGCATTACAGGAAGGTACGGGTCCCTTTACTTTCTGAGCTGTTTTGCTTCTGCTGTTTCAATTATTGGGTAGGTTGCAAACTGCAAATTATACTTTGAACAATTTCACATCCTCATTCTAATAACATAAGTAAAGAGATAAGAAGAGAAGGACCCTATTAGAAAAAGTGAAATAACTGAAGGTCTTTTTTTTTATTTTTTTTAGAACTTTGGATATAGTCAGGTTATAATTTGATTACAGGTGACAGAATTAGTTTTAAAACTCCTTCTTCACTGAAAATCATTCTGTAAAGATTTGCCAGAGCTTGCTCACTACCAAATGAGAATGTTTGACTTAAATGGGACTGAATTTTTAAGAGGCAGCAGAAGTGGAGATAGGTTGGGACAGTAACAAACGCTATAAAATGGCCAAGGACTGGAAACTCAAGACAAATGTTCATGCCTAAATGCTCCAAGAGTGTCCCTTGCCCATCCCATGTGCCTGGGAAGTTTCAGTCCTTCACGAAGCCACTTTCTAGACCTGCCTTTTAGAGGTACTGACTGCTCTTCTCAAAACTACTCTGAAGCTCCACTAGGTCTACAGGGTTACAATGTTGCAGTTCCTAAGATCAGGCACCTCAGTGCTTAGACATTTGAAGTCAGATGATGAACAACTGCACAGATGTTTCTGAAACCAGACTTGCATTTCTAATTGACAATTATTCGGATGTTCATATTGCTTACGTACATCAGGGATAAAGCTGGCAGCTGCCTTCTGGTACGTATACAGGAAAATAAACTATGGAATGTATGAAGGTGGTAAAAAGTGAAAAGACTATTTAGAAAAAAAACAAGATTATTTGCTTGTTGTGATTATTGAGATGTTATTACTTTTTTTATTGTTTACATCATCGGATCCATAGTGATATTCAACTCGACTGGAAAAGAGGTTAATATAAGAAAAATATAAATTTTTTCCCACTAACTTCAATGTGGATATATACAGAAAAACTATTCCCAAGAAAGAAAAGAATCATAGGCAAAAAGACACAGAACATATTGGCACATCTGATGTTGGCATCTTGTTCCATGGAATTCTAAGAAGCAAAATGGACAGTCCACTTTTCATAGTGATTAACATTTCTCCGGCAAGTTGAAAAAATGAAGGCTGATGATTGTTGACAATCAGAACTACAGCAGTATTCTGTGGGTTCATATCAGGTAGCAATCCAGTCTGCGAACTCTGCCCATAATTAGATGCTACAGTTGAGCATGTGACAATACTCAGGCTCGGCTGAATCAACCAGACCAGGGTTTCAAAAGAGCAGTCCTTCGGCATATTTTGTTTTTATTCCAAGGTCTACATACAGATCTTTAGAAATACAGCCCTTTCCCTGCACACAGCAAGTTTCCCACCTGCACATGGAGAAAGACGTCCCACCTGATTCCTCATGAGGGAGGGAACATTTACCAACATGAGGTTTTCTCTGCAGAGCTGGGAGGCTGCAGTGTGACTCTACCAGTTAAAATTATCAGTCAAAGGAAGAAAATGCCAACCCCTCCTCCCCTGGGAGCTCCCCTGGAATTTGCTTCCCTGTGCTTTCTGGAAGGAGGGCCAAACCCTGTGTTTCTAGCTCCCAGGATATTATGGGCATCTGACTGCATAATTCAGATGTTCCAAAATCCAACCTAGTGACTGCCGATTCTGCACCAGCCTGCTGAGAACAGCCACCGAGCTATGTGAGTTTCCAAAGGAGTCCAAACCACCATGTTAATTTTGGAGGGAATAAAAGAACTGGAAAATGGAGATAGGCCATCAGAAAGAAGAATAACACGGTACTTTTGGCTGAAATGCTGGCTCTTACCATCCAAAAAGGCACTCACAATGTAGCCTATTGTTAATCAGATGACAAAAGACTCTTACTGTTTGTACATTACCAGGCTCCCATCTTCATATTTTCCTCTGAATTTTAATGGGATCCTCCAGGAGCAGCTATTAATGTGTCGGCCTTTTGCCTCGGTAAGGCACTTTTGAAAGCAGCAATGTTTACACAAGGTGGCACCCATGCCTGGGAACTGTCAGGGAAGCAGGCCATTGTCTACGTGGGAAACTTCCAAGGCTGGGCAGAGTGCTATTAAATCACAGAGGCTTTTATAACATAGGGGTGCCACAAAGCACACATCCTTTCTGTTCTTCCAAATTAAACACAGGCGGCCACAGTTCAATTTGATTTTTAAAGCCAATCGCAGCCAGATATGAATTAAGGCTTCCTTTCTACACCTAATGCATCTCAGTGCCAGAGAATTCCAAGGGGTTGCCACATGTGCATGTGGTTATGAGGGATAAAATAAAAACGCACACTAGGTTTTCATTTCAGCCTAAGGCAGAGACTACATCTCTGGAAATTAAAAGCAAAACTGAAGGGGGTTCCCTTCACTGCGTGCCCAGGAGCAGAACTGAAGAGAGACTCAGAGCCTGAAGGGTCAGGCAGAGCTCCTTGGAACCACCAACTAAAATCAGCCCAAGACATGATTTCTTCCTTCCCTTTTTCTTTTGTGGCTGTTTCTTCTCTTCTGCTTATGCCTTTGTAGTTGCCAGGAAACAGCTCATTAGTGATAAAGAACCTGCCCACAACTGCATTTTGCAATAAAGAACTAAGTACCTTCTCTCATTCTGCAATAAAGCTGGATGCTGTGTTGTCATCTGTCAGAATTCATTCATCTCATTCATTTATTCTTTCAATATGACTAAGCATTCTCTAAGGCAGAATTTTAAGATGGCCTCCAAGATATCTGCCAACCTGGTCTACAACCTCTTGAATGCGGGTGGGACCCATGAATATGATGGGATTCCACTCCCATGATTATGTTACCTTATATGGTAAAGGGATTTTGCATAAGTATTTAAGATTTCCAACAGGTTGACTTTGAGTTCATCAACAGGAAGATGATCCTGAGTGGGCCTGACCTAATCTGGTACTGCCATTAAAAGAGGCACTAGGAACCCTCTTTAAAAAAAAAAAAAGTCACCCTCAATTCTATGAGTTTTAAGTGTCACCCCAATACATTTAACAAAGTTAAAAAATAAAAATTAAAAAAATTCTTAATAAAGACAGAAAATCCCTGCCTGAGGATTTTTACCAGTAGGAATAAGAAAACTTTGCCCTCTCCCTCCCAGACACACACACGCACAGCAGATGGATGCTACAAAGCAATGTCTCCTCCAACTTGGAAGGAGAACTGTGTGTGTACAGAGCATATGAATGGAAAGCCCCCCTGCAGCCTGGTTCTAGCACTGTAATCACAAGGCTACCATAAGAGTTTATTTATATAATCGTACACACAGGCTGTGGTTCTGTGAAGCTAAACCACACAAAAGACAATCTTCATTCACCAAGTTTGGTGTGCAGAGCTGACTGAGCTTAAACTCCACACCTATAAAATTACTAATCTGCAGCACAGAACACAATCCTTCATGCTGGTAAAAATGATAGGGAGAAGCAGCAGCAATCTCTGTTCCCACAGTGAGTCATTCCCAAGGTAGGACAGGAAAGAAGAATGTGCCTAATGAGAACTTCCGACTAATAAAAGAAGGTGGTTCTTGTCCATCAGGCATATTTTGTTCTGATTTGTCAGTTACCTCACTATCCATTGGCCAAAAGAACATGTTGTTATAACATTCAAGAATGTACTTGTAAATATTTAATGTAAACCTCTTCCAAAGACTAAGACTAAGTAGGATCTTTATTACTGCTGCCAAAAAGAATTTTGCTGGCTGCATTTATCCAAACAAACAAAGAAAAGATAAAGAAAAATCAATAAATATCCCATATTACAAAATGAAAAAAAAAAATTCCAAGCAACAAAAAGTAAGCAAGTGAGTGTTTCATAATCAGTCGTAAGTTACACGGGTTGACTTTTTAAAAAATCTTCTTAGTTGTTAAAATTTGTTTAACTTTATTTTTAAAACTTTAGAATAGGCACATAATGGTTTATAAGTTTGAAGAGAAGGAATAATTGAGAATGGAAATGCTTTGAAAAGCAGGAGAGGAAACTCACGAATAATTATTTTAAGTCTTCAAATGGACAAAGGGAAAAAATGTGTCTTCTTTATCAGTCAATCATTCAACAAAGTCTGAAAATGCCAGTCTGTTCCTGATCAAGCAATCCAAAATAGTCCCACCCGGTTCTTTCCCTGCATGTCACTTGTCACCGTTTATCATTATGTATTGTAAGTTTCTCTTCCACTAGACTAACTGGCAGCTCCATGAAGGCAGATACCACATTTTGTTCACCACTGTATATGAAGCATCCAGCCTGGAGCCTAGTGCTCATCCATTCATTTATTCATCTATTCATCTACTGAGTTCAAATATTTATTAAGTTCCTACCATGGGCCAGACACCATCCTAAGAACAAAGGAGACTAGTTACAAGAACAAAAGAAAAACAGGTTTCTCTCAGCATTTGTTGATGGAAGGAGAGGATGACAAGAAAGAAGCAAATAAATAAACAAACAATAATAGCTAATAATTATTAAATTTGCTCATATAGCAGACACTGCTCTACACTCCTCACATCTTCCACTCCCAAACGCCCTCTGAAATAGATATTATTATCATTTCTATTTACAGGTGAGGAAACTAGAGCACAGAAAGGTTATGTAACTTGCCAGAGGTCACTAGGCCAAGAAGTGGAAGAGCAGGAACCCCACCTTGCCAATGAGGTTCCAAGGCACTCACTACACATAAGGAGATAAGTAGAGGGAAGAGATGAGCTCGTTAGCAGTTCATATGTACTAGATAATAAATAATTGTTGGATGAATAAATAGAAGTCATAGAGCTTAAAGTAAGTTCCAAGACAGCTTGCAGTGAGTTCCAGGACAGCTCAAATAAGATGATAAACATATCTGGTCAGGGGACCACAGCCTCAGAGGAGCTGCAGCTGATCAGACAACCAGGGGAAGAGAGTCAAAAGTCCTCCCATCAACATGTAACAAGCTCCAGGCTAGGTGACTACGGCTATAGCCCTGAAAACAGAGGGAGTCCTCAAGTACTGCCTGGGACAGGGTGTACAAAGAGTACAAGGAGGAGAGGAGAGGGAGTAGCCTCACCCCTGTGCTGGAAGACCAAGGGACAGAGTCAGTTTTATCAGTCAAGAGATACATGTTCCCAGACTAGTGACAGAGACAGGTGCAAGTCCCCACTACAGATGGGGATTGGCAGCAATGAGAGGTTCTCACTTCTCCATAAAGAGCTCCCCTTTCGAGGACGCCATAGTTCCAATTGCCACAATGTTCAAGAATCTATTCCACCTCATCTTTGTTTTTATATTGTCTCTTCCTGAAATCTAACATTCTTTATGGGTTCCACTAATCCCTCCTGAAATATATTCCTTATATGCTCCTGCTTCTAACAGAACAGAAGAAATCTTTGTTTTCTTTTTTTCAGTCGACGTATAACTAATTCATAGTTTCACTAATATCCAGCACTGTGCTAGGCCATGCAGAGAATGAAAAAAAAAAGAAATACAGAGTTCCTTATGCACAGAGCAGAGTGTCTCTTGGGGCAGAAAGACTTGGTTTAATTTTGTCTCCACTTATCAGCTCTGTGACCTTGAGTAAATTATTTAAACTAAGCCTTGTTTTTTATTTTCTTTGTTTTTCTGTTTTTGTTTTTTGCAGACTGTAATATTTAACTCTTGGCAGTAGGGTAAGGATGATGTGATACAGTATATTAAACCATCTTTACTACATACATACCTGGTAAAGGCACACTAAATGTCAGTTCCCTTTCTTTTCCACTATTTCTTGAAGGAGTTTGCAAGCAGTCAGTAAGAAGTAGGATGTTACCACTGAAGTGAAACTGGATTTAAATCCCAGTTTTTCTACTTCGAAGCTATTTGACAATAGGTTTTTTTTTTTTTTTGTCTGAATCTCAATTTTAATCTGTCAAATAGGGAGAAAACATATACTTACATGTTAAGATTGTTCTGGGGATTAAATGAGAGAGCCCACCTAAAGTAGGAAACAATACCTGACTCAATAAATGAAGCTATTATTATTTTTATTATTATTAGAGAAAAGACATGAAATTAAAGAAAAATTAAGGATCAGCTCAATCACTTAAATCACCTGTTACAGACTGAAAGCCTGAAGTTCATAAAAGATGGGGTGAATGGGGGAGAGGTTGGCTGGTGTTTGGGACATCACTGAAGAGAGGCAGGAGTTGAGATTTGGGGATGACTGAAGACTCAGTTTTATTTTTTTATTTTTATTTTTTCTGTTTTATTTGGCAAATGTAGAGAGGAAAGGAAAAGCATGATCAAAGGTAAAGTAGAGGCACTTAACTGGGAACATATGGGACATTATAGAAAAAGGCAACTGGAGCCACACACGTAAGTGAGGACGGTGAAAGGAAAATCTGATGGGATAAACAGGGTGGCTCCAGATTCCAAAGGCACATGAGATCCCCTGTCAGGCAGCTGACCCTGGGTGGGCAGGCAGGAGAGAACTGCAGGAGGAGAGTGGGCCAGAGCATGCTGGATCACAACTGTGATGTAGGAAATTTGCAAATGATATGTGCACGATACCACGGGGGGGGGGGGGTACCGCTAATGTGCTCCCTTTCTCTAGGAAGAGGCAATTCCTCCTAATGACATTGTGCTTGGAGGGAAATGTGAACGCTTTAGTCAGACAGCTGGGGTTTAAACTGGCTGCCCCACCTTCCATGTGAGGATTTTGGGCAGGCTGCTTAACCTCAGTTTCTACACTCGACGAAATTTAAGGTAAATGACACTTACCTTATAGGCTGAGGGGAAAAATGAGATCATGTCTGCAAACTGTCTGATACCCAGTAGTTGTTCAGCAAATGTTCTTAGGACTTGGACTTTGTTAGCTAATATCATTCCAGTGATCCTAGAAAACCTGGCTCAGTATCAGTTTTTTTCTATCAGTAAAATAAAATGCCACTCATAAATAGAATTAGAATAGTTTATTAGAATGACTATATAGATAGTTAACAAGCTGTTTCAAAATAGAAAAAAATTAAGACCAAAGAATCTGTCCACTAAAATAGAAATATTGGTCTTCTAATAGTAGGCACTGATTCAGCCATAAAGCCCCAATTATTCTGTGTTTTAAAAGAGCTGGTCAATCAGGGTTCCGTAGCATGCAGAGAGCCACAAAGGCACTGGAAATGTTCTAGTTTTTAAATTGAATAATGACTATATAGGTCTACTTTTAGTCTTCCTTACCAAGGTATAATTTATATACAATAGAATGCGCCCATTTTAAGTATAGAGTTTTATGAGTTCTGACAAATGCACACACCTTTGCACTCACGATAGCAATCACAATATAGAATGTTTCCATCATACCTTGTGCTTCCCCACGCAATCACCTCCCCAGCCCCAGGCTCAGCTTCCTGCCTACTCTCTGTCCCTATGTCTATTTTACTATCATTTAAATCAGTGTACATTTTGTATAGACTCCTTTCTATGTGTGCTATAGTTCATAATTTAAAAATGAATGCTATATTTTGCCCACTAAAATTAATGACCAATGACAAAGACCTCCCCATGAGGGTTTCTTGGTATGAAAATAAAAAGAGAGGAACCTGAGGACAGCAGTATGGGGGCAGTTGACAGAGATGACCAAGATAAGTTGTTTGATTCAGGACCCGATCTGACACTAACTGGATGGGGTATGGGCAAGTCACTTTACTTTTTTTTTTTCTCTATTTCAGATTATTCTTTCTTTCCCATACATTTTTGAAGGATTTTATTAACAAAGTCATTTAATGCTTATGTACAATAATAGTAGGAGAAGAAAACAAAATGAAAAATTTCTTAAACTTGCTGAAGGATTATCAACCATGTTGTGTTCAGATAAACAAGTTGCTTCTTTAAGGCTAGAATGAGAAAACAGGTATAAACTGGAGATAGCTACTTTCAGACATTATGCTAAAATGAGTGACAAATTATCCAACCCAGGTATAACCAATGGGCATAAATGTCTCACTCATAGTAACTGCCACTCTCTTGATCTTCACCAATTCTTTCTTTTTCTCTACATATTTTTTACCATGCTTTAATTATAATTACATTTTTAATCATCTGCTGAACACGTCTTGCCCATAATCAATCTTGGCTAAATCATGTCTTCTGAGTATCCTAAATCAGCTCCTTAGCAATTCAGAATTTTCTAGCAAAACTCATGTAACAGTGTTGACTGACACCACTATAAATGTCATTTCACTTTATTCATAATAGATGGTGTCTATGGTCTCATATAAGTGAGAGACCATATAATTTGTCACCTAAATCGGGATGTGTTAAAAGGAAGGGCTATTTATTGTACATTACGCCAATATAGCAAGAGCTATAAATCAGACTGTCCTCAGTAAACCCAGATTTAAGATGCTGCTACTTATGAGTGTTTTATAAGAGAACCTCCTGGGATGTCCACAGTGACCTACGGTTCTCGTAAAAAATCAAGGAGTATTGCATAAAATTACGAAAAATGATGTGTCTAAAATTTGAAGTCTTTGATCCAGAGGTGATGGGGCTTGTCCACACCATGTGGTATTAAGAGATCATGAACAAAGCTGCCTGGCTACCAGAATAGAGAAGGGGTCTGAGACACTGGGACACACACTGAAACTGTGGAAGCACTTTAGAAGGAACCACACAGTCTGATTATGAAGGCACTTAGCTGGGTTATCCTGTCTTTGTCACTCACTGTCTAAGAGGCAGACATTAAGGACCCTATCAGGGTACATTACTTCAGAATTCCCACTGTGCAAGTTTGATATTGAGATACCAAGTCTTCATTAACATATCAATTCCAAGGACTTTACGGGTGGAGATGGGAAGCTGCCAACTGAATTTCATGAAATACATCAGACTTAGACACATTAGCATTCATAAAGTTATAGCATGGCACCCTTTAAAATAGTGCATAGACACAAGAAAGCATTAATTGCAAATATCTGAACAAACCGCAGCTAAGCATTTATTACAAGGCTATAACCACTGGAATGACTAGTACAACTAAAATTAACTTTGATTTATCCGGGCTTTCTAAAGACCAGAAAAAAAAAATGCACATAAATGCCTTAAATTACATACAGATATTATCATCTACACCTTCAAGGGAATTGCACAAAGAGAGATCTATTTGCCTTCAATTGCACAGTCAGATTCCTTTGAATTACATCAATTTGCATACACAAAAAATTTTGGTTATTTAGCCATAAACCATGATGACATTTTAGCCAAAATGGGTTGCCATGCTATTTATTTCATTTATAAAACTGTAAAAGCAATTACTTGCTGTATTTAAGACTTTTCACTACAAAATCAAATGCATTTTTATAAATCAAATCAATGATAACTACTTAATAAAACAGCTTTTAGAATGTAAGCACTTGTACTACAAAGGCAATATTCTAGAAAGTAAACTACTTGGTCACTCGCCCAAGAGCTATTCATTCATTTCTCACTGGAAGGAATAAAGTCTAGTAAATCTTAAATAGCCTGTTCAATTAGGTTATATATCACTAAGTCTAAGAAAATTTTATACCAAAAATAAAAACCCAAATACATAGTTATATTTTAAAATAATAGACACCTTGGGGGAATTTTTTAAATTGCCGTTTGCTTTAAACCACAGTTCTTGGAAATTACAAACAGGATTAGGACTAAACTCCTGTGCATTTCCTCTGGTCCATTCCTCTAGCTCTAAATATTCAGTGACACCATCACAGAGCATGGCAGAGACTCGAGCACTTCCACAAGAGCTGATTCCAGTTTGGGCTCAGTCTTTTCTGGACCTACAAACATACTTAGGTTGCCTAACTGATAAATTTCCTTCTTGCCAAGAACACTATTTGCCTTGCAAGGTAGTTTCGAGTAGAAAGTAAGGAGACAGTCTGAAGGACTTTGGACCCAGATGGTATCCCTCATCGGTTCCCCCATCAGTAACTTCAGGAGGATATGGAACCTATCACAAGGCTTTTAATGAATCAACTTCTGATCGAAGTTCAAAATAAATGCTGGCTGCCAGGAACACAGTGAGAAAAGAAGAGATACATTTAATAGAAAAATTAATAGCTATGTTATCTTCAGAGCAGTTGCCAAGAATATACAAAGATTCACAAATTGTTCTTTGCCAAGAGCATAAAAAGGTGATTAACTTACTTATTTTAATCTGGAGAAGCTATTAGATCAATGGCAGGACTCTTGCAGAGGACAGAGCTGCACTCCAAGCCCTCTTCTGAGTCCCCGGCCCCTCCCTCACACGGCCCTGATCCCCAGGCCCAAAACAAGCCTTGGTCCCCAGCAACCTTCTCCTGAATACACAGTTTTGCACTAGAATATGGCTCCTTATTTTCCACTGGGAGAATCCTAATCTCGTTTTTCACTATCAGTCTTGTTCTCAGGATTGCTTTGTCCTGATAAAATCAAATCAGACCTAAGAATGCTGTTAGACTGGGGAATGGATGGCAATTGCATGAAAATCCAGATGTGGTCCTGGCTCAACCACTTATTAGCAACATAACCCAAGAAAAATCATTTCACCATCTAGTCTGGGTTTCCTCACATGTAATTTAGCTCAATATTTAGGGTTGGAATAATAAAAACCTCCTACACTACCATCCTCCAAAGACTGTCAAAAAAATATAAATAACACTTACACACATTAAAAATATGTATACGCAAGCTTTCTGGATATTATTAATGTCACACTACTTCTAGGAATTTAACTAGTCTTTTTGTGCCTTATAAGATTGAATCTCTTTTCTAAAGATAATGGGGTCTAATAATAATGGCAAACATCAGTGCCAGGTATTGGCCTAAGCACTTTACACATATATTTATCCACTTATTCTTCACAATAATCCTATTATTATCCCCCATTTTATGATGAAGAACTAAAGCACGGGGAGGTTAAGTACTAGCCATGCCCTGGTAGAGCCTAGACTAAGACCCACCACAATCTGTGCCCTTAGCCACTGCGCTAATGATACACTTACAACTTTCAATAACTTATTTTCCTGAAAAAAGTCTATAACACATAACGCCACGGGAATCTAGGAAGGCAAGTGACATCTACTGATCAATCACTCTGTTGATCGCAATCTGAATTCTGCATCCCCTTAGTTCAAAGCTGCTATGAATATTAGGAAGGAAGGAAGGAAGGAAGGAAGGAAGGAAGGAAGGAAGGAAGGAAGAAAAAGAAAACACCAATTAACACAAAGGCCCAATTAACCTCTGCTAGGGTTAAACAGAGGGTTGGTGAGAGAACCAAACCACCACTTACCACTTTATTTCCACAGGAAAATGCATTCCAAGTCATAAGAAAAACCTTGCTATGAAAGATTGTGGTACACCTCTGGTGTGTGAGACGGGGGCTGCCCATAAGCCTCTTAGTATTTGGAATCCAGTTTACATGGGGCCCAGACATGTTCCCAAAACCACACACAGTAAAATCCTGAACTAACACATTTAATCTGTAACCACTATTAGTTTTATATCTTATTTTCCCCAGCTTTGGACCAGATGTGATTAAAGGTTTCACAGTATTTTCTGTTCTTTTAGGCATCTTCCACATGGCTGGTCTGGGTGAGTTTGACCTGAGAACTCTATGGAGGGCGGGAGATCTTTCACCCACCCCAATGTTGCATCCTGGCTCCAAAGAAACTGCCTTTGGTGTGAGACTATGAGACTGGCACTGGCTCAGGTGCCCACTGTCCTGCTGTGTGACCTTAGCCAAATGACTTGAGCTCTCTGGGCCTCAGTGTCCTCAGCTATTAAATAAGAGAGAGATGTGATTTCTAAATATCTAAACTCCCCCTTAAGACTAGTCAAGAAAAGCATTTCAGAGGCAGATGAATTTGAACCAGATATAGAAAGTTGGGTGGAACCTCAATAAAAGCTAGAAGAGTTGGAGTTACTGAGCTCCAACCACAATGAAAACAAACACAGCAAAAATTAAATGAGGTACTACATATTATTACATATTACATATTAAATATATTTAATACATATATTTACATATATATCACTTGGAACAATAGCTGTCACAGCAAAAGCTCTTGATAACATTACCTAATGTAATTATGATCTTGTCCTCACAACCATTCTACTAAGAACATATTATTAGCATTTTACAGTTAAGGAAACGGATGCTCTGGGTTTATCTAGTCAGAGTAACACAGTTTATAATCAACGAAGCCAACATTTAGACACAGGTCTTTGAGGCTCAAGAGACCTGATTTTTAACCTCTAAGCGATATTTATGGAAGAAGAGGAAAGAAAGTCCCTTTGGCAAAGGTTGAAAGGCTCTATCTGCAAATGACACTTATTAGTGAGAATACCACAAAGTAGAGTACTTTAAAATCTATTATTTCCTTAATCCTTATGTAATTCTGAAAAGTAGGACTTGTCTCTGTATTCATCCACATCTCACACACGATAGGTGCTTAAAAACTGTTTAATTCTACTTTATTGGCTAATTTCACTAAAATCCTTTCCATGTCCTTAGGAGTTCATTACAACTCACTTGGCCTCTGGATAGAACACGGTTTATCAAACACTTGCAAATGCTGGTGAAAGGCAACCTCACCTTTGTTTTAACTATGGAGAGGAAAGAATCACTAGAGACCTGCCAAACAATAACCATGACATTTTCTAAACTTATGAGAGATGGTAAGGAGGTAGAGAGACCCAGACAAGCCAGAGTCACCCATTTTTAAGTGTACAGGTGGCTCCTTCCCCATTTCACATGCATATGCTTAGGAGCATTTACTGAGCTCAGGTAGAAGCAGTACAAATGCTGTGCTAGATCCTGGGGATGGAGTGGTGAACAAGAGAGGCCTAAAAGGGCAGCCTTGAACAGGCAGAGTCAGACTGCCCAGGGCTGGGGGGTGAGTGTGTGCTGGACTGAATTGTGAACTCATAAATTCATGTGGAAACCCTAATCCCTAGTACCTCAGAATATGATTGTATCTGGAGCTCAGGACTTTAAAGTCATAATTAAAATTAAATGAGCTCCTATGGGTGGGACCTCATCCAATGTGACTGATGTTCTTATTTTATTTATTTATTTTTTATGGTGATACTGGTTAACGAAATCCAATAAGTTTCAGATGTACACTTTAATAGTAAGGCATATATATATTTACACTGTGTGTACTTCCCATAGTTAGATTTCTTTCTGTCACCACATATTTGACCTCCTTTACCCCATGTACCTCCCCTGATGTTCTTATAAGGAGAGACGCTAGGGACACACAGGCACAGAGGAAAGGCCATACGAACACACAGGGAGTAGGCGGCCATCTACGAGCTAAAGGGAGATACCTCGGGAGAAACCAGCCCTGCTGACATTTGGACTCTGAGCCTCCAGAACTGTGAGAAATAAATTTCTGTTGTTTAAGCCACCCAATTTGTGGTATCGTGTTATGGCAGCCCAAGCCAAATAATACAGAGGGTGATGCTGAGAAGTAAAAAGATGTCATGTGAGAAAAAATAAGGTCATCACCAAGAAAATGGCCATAGTTCAACAAAATGTGCATGGGTAGGGATGGTGTCCTAACAGATCCAAGATGAGACTGACAGTGGGCTGTGAATAGGAAGGAGGAGAAAGAACAATCCACTGGTTCATATCTAGCATTTCTATGATAGGTATAGAGGGCATTAAAAACAAAAACAAAACAAAACAAAATAAAACAAAACCCTGCCTAGCCAGAATTCCCAGACCAGTAAAGGAGGGAAGAGTTGAAACATGGGGGAAGTACCAAAAGAGGAATGCAGTAATTTAAATTAAAAAAAAAAAAAAGTCATAAGGAAATAACACAAAGATGCCTTCCATAAGCACTGTGCATGATTCAGTGCTCAGATCCATAAGGAGGGGCTGGCAGGGAGCCTGTGTGCTGTGAGCAGGCTTGAGGACTGTACAAAATAAGATGGGGTAATTAGAATCTTAGAAGTCAGGACCAAGGGGGAAGTGTGGGAAATAACCTGGAAAAGTAAAATGAAGGCAATCTAGAGGAAGGCCAAATCAGGCAGTCTGTAGATGATGCTATATTTGAACTTGTCGCAGTTGCCCGCAGAGATAAAGTGAGTCAAATCAGAGCTAAGCCAATGGAATCAGGTCAGACATATTGATGCTGCTCTTAATGCTGTATGGCCTCAATATCAAAAGTACAAAATATTAGAGGAATACACTGTGTAGCTAAACTCCATGTCTTACAATGTAGGATCAGCTATCAAAAGCAAGGCCACAGGACAAGCCAGAAGATTAAAAGAAAAAAACAAAATAAACAAATAAAAAAAACTAAGATGGGACTTTTTCTCACCATTTAGGGAGAACAATGAAGAAGAAATTCAAGACTCACTGAAGTGGAGGGCTCCTGGCCCTGTTTCATCTCCAGTCTTAGGGCCCCTTCAGCAGAGACTGAGGAAACACAGGAGAAGGGTGAACAGCAAACATCAGGGAAGATTCCAAAACTGTATAGTCTGACTTTGGTGATTTAAAAATGTCTTGGAAGAGTTTCATGTAGCGTAAATTGAGCTGGCTCAGTGTCAACACCATATTAACAAAGGAGTAGTAAATAAATTCTCGACAAGTAAAAAATATATATATATATGTATATAGTTAAATATATATATAGTTTTGCAAATGAAACATTGTTCTTTTCCAAAATTTTTTTTTCCCACCTATATTCTGCTTTATGACCAGTGAAGAAGGGTGTGGCTAGGGAAAACCATGAACATATACAGAAATCTGACTATAAGAGTATTTCTCTTCTATTGCATTGCTGGAGTAAGCAAGAGAAGCCCAATATTCTCACCATCTGTCAACTTTCTGTTCATGTTAACAATCTCATTTTACTTTTGAATTACTTTGTGGGAACAGATGGCTTCTAAATGTATGACTACAGTATGTGGAAACAACACTACTGAACTCTTAAATTATGATGACAAAAACACAGGTGTGCTTCAAGTTTGCGTCTGTATTGGTAGGTCTAGTTTTCCTAAACTAAGGCTTACTTAGATTCTGACCTTTCTTTTTTCTTCTTTACTTTTCTTGCCTTATAATTATTTTTTTGATTAAACAGTTTATATCACACACCAAAAAGCCTATCTGAAATATCAAAGCAAATGAAAATTCTGGTGCATAAAAACTCTCACACAACAAAAAAATAGCAATAACAGAAGCCTCTACAAAAGATTCCTGAGTCGTACATAAATAAAAGCATCAGATACATAAATATAGTTGGATTTTATGTCTTACATCCTTAAACCTTTTATGATAGATTACAATTCTATAATTACAAATAAAAAGTGCAATTAACACCAACTTAATTCCAACAACTAACATAGTCACTGAAAGTGTTCACAAACGGTGATCTTGGCGGCTTTACCAGATCCATGCACCGGCTAGTTTACCCTTACGTCTGTCTAAGACAAAAATCAAAGTTTCCAAAAAAAGGAACCCAAATCTGGAAAGTAGCATCACAAGCAGTTTTTTGTGAGGCATAGTTAAAAGCTCAAGCTATGTAGCCTGACCGATGAACTCACTTAAGTAGAGTTAATAGCATTTCTGCCATTTAAATTGCCAAATCTCTGGGAAAGTATTCTGAATATAGCACCTGGGAGATGACTTTGGGGAGATATTAAAAGAAAGTAAATGCTGCCCACTCTAAACATAAAAAATCTTTATATCTGTATCTATATTGACAGATGATAGATGATAGATAAATGATAGATACATAGATACATAAATGATAGATGATAGGAAGAAGGCGGGCAGAAGAGACAGGTATACACAAAAGAGAGAAACAATTTATGTTTAGATAAACAATGAAGTTGAGTAAAACGATAGAAAAAAGTCTTTGTACACATCATAAAGAAAGCAAGAGCAAAAGGAAATTGATCTCTGAACTGATCAACAAGAACATGGGTTTCAAAAGGTATCTACTCTTTAAATGGTTATATCAAAGAATTGCTAAACCACAGCATGAAAGATTTAAATTTGCAACAAAACTAAAAAAAAAAATTTTTTGTAAATTATTTAACTAAAGTTTAAAATAGTGGGGTGTGCCAAATTTTGTCCTAACAACATACACTCACCAAAAATCAAATAAAGTGTTGCAGTGTCTAACAAACTATCCAGCAGAATCATTTCAATGAAGGTCATACCTTGGTCTGTCCTTTATAAACTAGCACAAGCTAAAAATTCCCAGAGGTTTTGTGACCTATAATTGTATGCTATTACTCTAAAAACCTGATTAGTGTGTTCCTGCTTTTTCAATAAATAGCCTATAATGCAAGCAATGAGAATAGCAGTTCGTGGAGACTGTACATGAGCCACCATACATATTGTCTTAGCTATTCTAAAAGCTTTGACTATTAGAATTCTTCTATACCTTAACAAGGAGGAAACTGATCAACAGAAGAAAAAAATAATAATAGGAAGAAAAAAGATATGACTAAAAGTTATGAATGGAGAACTACTTATAATACATATAATAAAAATAGGCATTTACATGGTAGTGACTACCACAATAAATGACAGTTACAGCAATAACTAATAAATTTAATTCAATAACGGAAAAATAATTTAAAACTAGATATAACTCTGAAAGAACATATGTTTTAAGTACGTGATTTCAAAAGTGTCATGAACATTTGTAATAAAAACTGTTCATAGCCAAAATTATGGAATGGAACAAGTTTTTCAGAACAAATAGATTTCTTTATCAAGTCTTGTGTGAATTTCCAGTGACTGAAGAATCTTAACATCTCTAAGATTCAGTTTCTATAGGATGAGACTGGGGTGAGAGAAGTCAGTCTTCAGTAGATAAGCCTGCCCACAAATGTCAAGAAGATTCTTTGAATGCGTACAGACATTTGAAAGAGCTAGCTCAGACTAGGGTGTTAGTCCTGTCACAGGCTAACAAATCCCAGGCCTCAGCCATCGCCAGAGTTCCCAAATAAAGGGCCAAAGAGCCCTGTGCTTTGTTACCCATTCTATAGTGACAGTTGGCTAGGAGGTTAGGACCGAGGCAGAGGCTTAAATGCCCTCTCATTGTTTTATTCATAGATCTCAGACTGTTAGATTTTCACTCCACATTTTTTAACCATCTTTTCAATCACTGAATGTTAATAGGTACTTCTATCCAAAATGTCTAATTTCTACAAAACCTGACCCAAATCCCACCTCTGCTATGAAGTCTTTCCTAGCCAGCTTAACTGAAATGGCCATTTCCTCTGAATCTTGCAGACACTGTCTATCTGTACTATTTGGTATCTCACCTTGACCTACCTGTGGGCTCCCCTGGCTTCCTGGAGCTGCTCACTTCTTCTGCATTCCTGCCTGTCCTACAGCACCCTGCACTGGCACATGCAGGAGCTCAATGAATATTTTAATGCTGCATTTGTATATTCCTGCCTGGGTAAGCTTTTCATTTCCCATACTGTCTTTCCTGCTTCTAGCCACCTCAAAGATACTGGCAAGGATATATTCCACTCTCTCCTTAATGTGACTAGCTTTTAACAACTGTTCTGCATACCAACTCCAATGGTTTCCCTTCCATTTTCTAGAACCTCCTGCAATCAGCCTAAGAGAGATACTTTCTTTTCTTACTCATTCTTTTCAATCTGTTTTATTTCAGATAAATTTTGAACTTCTTCATTCCAAAATGACCCTACTTAATAAAACAGCACTAAGAAAAATGTTTGCTTTTCTGATGCACATATTGGTGCAATTTTTCAAAGGCCTAATTTTATGCACAGTTTATATTTATTGCTAGTCATCATTTGTGCTGTTGTTGCAAGCCACCTCAAGTCACCTTTTATACAAAGCAGCATGTATATTCCTATAACAAAGATATTATAACTATAGCATAAGTCTCCCTACTCATCCTGAAAAATCAATTTCTTCATTATCTCCCCATCCCCCTCCAACTAGAATGAAAACTCTATAAGCAGAGGTCCCTAACCCAAGTACCAGTAGCAACAGAGGCCACACAGCAGGAGGTAAGTGGCCCATGAGCCAGGTGAGCTAGTGAAGTTTCATCTGTATTTGCAGCCACTCCTCAGAGCTAGCATCACAGTCTCAGCTCCACCTCAGATCATCAGGCATTAGATTCTCATAGGAGCACTCATCCCTGGTGCCAAAAAAGTTGGGGACCACTGGGATACAGGGATTCTCTGTTGGTCATTGCATGTGGTGTCAGGTGCCTATAACACTGTCTGTCATTTAGTGATGCTTGGTGGGTATTTTTGGAATTAATGTGAGTTGAATGAATGCCCAGACAGCTTCTCACATTCTGCTCCTCTCTAACCCTTCCCTGCTTAATAGAATATGGTCAAGGATGTAAAACTGTCAGGGTTCAATCACTGGTTCACCATCTAAATCAGATACGATTTTAAGCACATTATCTGGCTTCTCTTAAATGTAATCTCCCAGCTGTAAATGGGGCTGTGAATAGGCTTTTAGAGGACTGAGAAGAATAATGTAGATAAAGTACTTGTCACACAGCAGGGTACACGCCAAGTGCTAATCATGGCTCTTTTATTCATATTTATCCACTTCAACCAGTGTCACCTGTGCCACACTTTACCCCTCTCCCCTGAAAAAAGACCAGAACCTGACAACAAAAACTAGTTTAACTCAAAAATGAGTAAATAAAAAAAAAAAATGAGTATATCTATAGGTCCAAAGTAAGGGCCTGAGTTTTTTTCCTATGAAAAATGTGTTTGCATTTGAGTGACAGTTTAGGTATCTACTGGGTGGCCCTAGGTCTCTTTTGTGTTTACATCTTCCGTTCAGATAAGCTACATTGCCCAAGAATGCAGTTCTGCGTAGGTGGCTGCCAGAACAGGTACTTTTACAAGGCATAAACCAAATGGCCTGTATTGTACAACTAAACAGTAAGGAAAATCTTTCTATGTTTTTCCCTATCTTTCAAAATTTATGAAGTTTAGGTCTTTACATCTTAGGTCTTTAAGGGTCTGTATGTGCCATTCTGATTTTAAGAGATATTCTGTAAACTATTAACCCAGGAGAAACCACCATCTGTTACTATTCATACCCTCCACTCTACTAGAATTCTTAATATAAAGAAAATGTCAACACTGCAAACTGGAGGTATTTTAACTCTTGCAAATGTCTTTAGAACAAATAGCAGAATACATCTGTTTTACAGCCAAAGATATTTCACAGGAAAAAAAAAATCTTTAATACATTCAGGTATTCAAATTTCATGTAAAATAGCTGACAACATTAACTATTTTTTTTACCTTTATTGCACTGTCTTACATTTCTACAAAGTTTGGTGACATTCCACCTCCCATAATTTAATATTGTATTTTTTTGACAGAGTTAAAATTAAGCCTGAGTTTGAACTCTTTAGAATTTTCTGAGCATGAAACATGTGCCAATGAAGTTTATAATTAAAAACTTACAAAACTCACAACCTAAGCTCACCACAAGCAAGCAAGAGAGAATGGGAATATCTGTAAGCATTTACCTCACATGGCCAGTTCTTAAATGAAAGACACTGTCCCTGCTTTTAAAAGTACAGGTTTTCTCAAAGAAATGGCAACACAAAAGACACATCATGTTCACCCAAATTTGGAAATAAACAGCATAATTGAAGTAGAATAACAACTTTCTAGCCCCCCTACTGAAGGTACAAACACATGTTATTACTGGTCATGCCAGCTCCATTTTCTGTAGTCATATCCAATCCTTTCACAGTTCACTGTACACTCTGTGGCAAAAGGGAAATAGAACTTAATAGTGGGTTGTTTTTTTTTTTAAGTCAATGTTTCTGGCAATCCTTGAAATAACTTCCACTTGAGAAAATGTAACTAAGAAGTCCTATCAAGAGACTCCCCAGCTGTTTACAGCTCAACTCTGGAAATTCCCTTTTTTTTTTTTTCTCTCCTACTCCTATCTCTAAATCCTAATTACAAAGTTTAATGACCCTGAAGGGCCCTTCAGCTCCAGAGAACTCAGAACTCTGTCTAAATATTCATTGGGGCTCCCTATAAATGTTTATTGAATTAAAGGTGGAAGAAAAGGCTCTGGAAACCTAGCTCCAAAAGCCAACTACTTTCTCCCAAGACCGACCCTCTGCTCCCGCAAGGGCAAACTGGGAGAGCTGGAACTGAGAGTCCATCTAGGATCCAGGCGGTCTGACACAAGGGCTCACGAGGTTATGACAGCAAGAAGGTCTGAGCAGTGGTTCCAAAATGGGGCACCCACTGCCCTGGGAAACGCTGGAGGCTTGCCAAGGCAGGAACCCTCTCCGAGGGAGCTGAACCGGGTTATAGGAAACCAAAGCAGTCTGCAGTAGGATCCCAAGGCCCGAATCGCGTTCCACCACCACCCTCCTTCCTGTTTCTAGATCCCGCTCTAGCAACGACAACTACCAAAGAGAAAGCCGTCGTCTCAGACATATGTCAACACATGACATAACTTCAAAAAGCTGGCTGCTCATTGGCGCGAGTTGTAACTTGTCGGACTCACACAGGAAAACCGGCTCACTTTAATTACTTTTCTTTCAACATGCCATGCCGTCCCTTCCAGGGCCCTCGCAGAGATGGAGTGGCTGAGAACTGGGGAACCTCCGCGGTAGGAAACCAAACCGTGTGGGCGGCGGAACCAGGAAGCCGAGCAGCGGCTGCGGATTCGGATTCACAACAGCAGCGGCTCCTCCTTCGCACCCGCGCGGCTGGAGGAGGCCTGGGCTCCTCCTCGCGATCCGCACCCAGCCGCCCGACCGCTTGGCGACGCCGCGCGGATGCTCTCGGGTGGGCCGAGGGGGCGCCACCTTTGTCTGAGCTTCCCCGGCCTGGCGACGCCCGGACGCACCGAGGCTTTGCCCGGGTCCACGGCGCAGACGCGGCGCGCGGGTTCGCAGCCCCGCGCCGGGCCCAGGCAGCAGGCGCGGCCGCCCCAAACCTCCCGCTTCCACTGCGCGCCCGCCCGTCCCAGCGCGGGGCCACTGCCGCCTCAGGGCGGGAAGCCCGACACCCGCACTCGCACCCGGCTCACGCTGGCTCTCCCCGGACCTCCCCGCCAGCCACCCGGCCAGGCGGGGGCCCCTGCGCCCTGCGCTGGGCCTCTCCCTCGCCCACGCGGTCCCTCCTCGGGAGCGAGCGGGTCGATGACCACCCGGCGAGGCCACACTTCACAGTGGCCACCGCGTCGAGGAAGGCACGCCAGACGGCCACGCACACCCCCTGCCTGCTCCCCGGCCTTGTCTCACCTGCCTGCACCGTGTCGGAAAGGTCGTGCCCGGGAGCCGCGGTCCTGGGAAACTCCTTTAGTTTCCTGGCGCTGAGGTTCAAGCCCCCGGAGTTGGCCGCCTCCTCCAGCGCGCGCTCCAGCCCCCGGTTCAAGGGCAGATTGAAGCCCCCGCTGCTGCCGCCACCGCCTCCCCCAACCCCGCCGTTGGCTCCGGTTCCCCCGTGGTGGTGCTGGTGGTGGTGCTGCGGCTGCTGGTGGTGCTGGTGGTGCTGGTGGTGGTGGTGGGGGGGATGATGATGCGGGTGCAGAGTAGCCACCGAGAGGGCAGGCACGAAAGCTTGGGGTTCGCTTCCCAACGTCGCCATCTTCTCCCCCCGCCACACACCGCAGCTCCTGCGGAGGGGTCACAGCTTTCCCCCGGGAGGGGGAGACGACACCGCGGACAGAGTCCCTGCAGTGCTCCACCGAGAGATGCACGAAGGGGAGGAGAGTGCGGCAGGCGTGCGGAATGATGCGCGGACAGGGAGGCGGCGGTGGCAGCGCGGTCTCGAAGGTTTCCTGTCCCTGGGAAGCTAAGGACTGCGGCGGCGGCCGCGGCGGCAGGCAGCGCGCATGTGTCTCCACCCGCCCCTCCGCCCTCCTCTCCCCTCCTCCGCCCGCTGCTCTCTCCTCCTCCTTCCCCCAAGCTGTCGGTCCACCTCCGAGCGTGCCTCGGCGGCCTACCCCGCTGGGGTTCGCTGCTTGTCTGTGCTCAGCCCGGCAATCGGCGTACGGGAGGGTGGATAGGGAGCGCCTGTGCGTGGGTTTTGATCAATTACACTCCGAACTCCCCTGGCTCTCTTTTTGCTGCCCAAGGGTTTTACGGACAAGGGGTTTTAGGCCGAGATCTGAGAAGCTGGCCACAGGCAATAGATGGAATTTGAAATACAGTGAGATCACGGGGAGGTGAGAGGTTGCCGCAATTCTGCAAATTAGTCTGGCTCTTTGACCTGGAGTTCATCCCAGAGGCAGTTTTCCACTGTGGTGTCAAGCCAAGAGACAATCCCCCGCATTTGGGCCTTCACAGTGAGCCAGGCAGTGGTCTGGGTAGTCTACATTAATTATCTCATTAATCCAGAAACCCCATGAGAAGAAGAATTGTTTTCACCAGTCTACAGAGAAAGTTAAGAAACTTGTATAAGAGCACCCAGGCAGTCAGGGACGGAGCTGGGTTCGAACTTGTTGCTCTCAGACTCTAGGGTTGTCCTCCTACCTATGTGCTCCCAGGCTGCGAGCTGACAAATGAGAGTAGGACAGAAGGTTTCCTGAGTGGTGATAGAAAACTGCAGACCCAGAAAGGAAGGACTTTCGGAATGAGGGTAGTTTTTATGATGGACAAAACATTGTCATAGGAGGCAGAGAGGCTGCCTATGGCTGAGTCTCGGAATTGGGTAGTGCAGGGAGAGGTTAGAACGCCAGTGATTCCAACAAACCAATAACTCAGTCACGGGCTGAGCCCGTGCACAGTCACCTTAGTGTCCTTGAGCTGCTCCTTTTTCTTGCCCCCGTGGGGCAGGGAAACTGACATGTCTGCTTGCAAGCAAATTTATGTTCTGCTCAGATCAAGGCTGGCACACCCGATGCGACAGAACATCTGACACCATCAGGACAGACCAGTTATAAGATTGATAAGGCACCACTCCTTTTCAAGGTTTCAGTTCCACTTCTGTAGGGCCTTTAATTTTGCTTGTACCCAAGGCTTGATCATCACTTGGCTAGGGGAAATGAAAATGCAGGTCAAGTACGAAAATAATACAACTCCTGGAGTAGGGTAATGTCTGCTAAGCGGTAATACAGGAAGGTGGTGGTCGGCCCAGAAGGCTGGAACTTGTGACTTAATGGACTCCGCACTGAAGGAGGGCATGATCTTTGTCATTTGCATTGCACGCACGCATGCATAGTTGCTCTTAATTCCTATTGGACTCTAGACCGAATAAAACATTACCTTCTCAAAGGAAACAAGCGCCACCTGCTGGTATACTCCCCCAAATCCCCTCTTACCAACCCTTTTCCACTCAGACTCCCAGACTTTTAAAAACCAAGCATGAAATTAATAATAATAAATGCAACTTTACTTACAAAACTTATAAAAACTAACCTACATTCCACTTTTCTCACTAGTCTTTCCCCCAAAATCAGGTGAGGAACAGAAAGACAAAAACAATTTCAATGGAAAACTTTTCCCCAAAGCCAGGTGATAGGTAGTCTGTGTGAGCAGTTTGCAGGGTATGGTGAAGGGCTTGTGGCAGACTGCAATTGTAGTTCAGACCATGAATTGTGGTGATGCATTATATAGAGCATAATCTTTGTTTAAAAGACCACCAATTCCTTTTCAGGGGAAATGATGGAATATGAGTGCAGGATTTGCGTTTAACCAATGACCAGTCCATTATAGCTTGCTTTACCACATACAGATCACGAAAGTATAAACTCCTTGAAAGTGGGACCTATTTATCTGTACAATTGTATCCTCATATGCCAAAATATAGAAGAGTACTTTGTATATAACAAGTGTACAATGAATAATAGTAATTAAGCATTGCACAATAGCTCAAGTGTTTTACAGGTTGTCATTTATTAATAGATCTTTTAATAAATGTCTGAATAAAAACACTTCTCCATAAAATGGAGAGTACTTGACACTTAAAACAGATCTTAGTTATTTCTGAATATCCAAGAACCTCGAAAAGCCATTTTCTCTCACTGTCTTACTTCTTCGCTCCTTTTTTCAATAAGATGGACATCTCTGTCTTGTTTAATACTGTTTTTACTTCTTCTGAAAACAGTACTCTCTTCCTATTCCACCCTTCTTGCTCTATAGTACAATCCTATGGGAGCAGCCAAGTTACTTTGCCCCAGCCTGCTGTCCTGGTTAGTTCAGAAGTGTACTTCTGACCAAATGAAAGAGCACCCAGAGGATCCTGGTTGTGTTCAGAGCCCAGATTCTGTTTCTTACTCATGTCTTTGGTTTCTATGAGATATCCAGCATAGTTGTATTATGTTCTGCTGTATACTTAAGTCAATTTTATTTGGTTTTCTGTCAATGCAGCCAAGAGTTTGAAATAATATATGTAATTTATCGTATTTTGATCTTTACTTCCCCTTGTTTTCCTATATAGCCTAATTTGGGGGTAGTTTACAAACAATCTCTTATAAACTATTTGGATGATGGCAGCAAATTTTTTTCATACTTTGTCATTATACCTTTCAATTATTTTACAAAGATAATGGAATTCAAATTATTGAGAAAATGGGGAAAATAGAAATATGCTCAGCTTAAAATATTGGCTATTAGGAGAAAAGTGATCAATTTCATCAACAAATGAAAAATTTTATAACCTAATTTTTAAAAAATTTTTCTTATTCTTAGAAAAGATACCAGATCATAGACATTTCTACATTTAAAATCCAGCTCTTTTATTCTTGCCTGGAAAAATGGAGCTGTAAACAAGCTTAAAAGAACAAAACTTATTAAGAATGGTATTGGACATAGCTATTTAGCCCATACACCCATCTCAGAAAATTACTGAGAATTCTCTTTTGGTGGGAACTCAAAGCATTTGCTAAGAAGTGGGCAGGGTCAACCATGCATTTCCTTCATGGTCCTGACTGCCCTCCTCCAGCCACAGCTAAGTGGACAAAGATTTTAACATAGCTTCAGTCATCTCAAGGCAGATGAGTTCACCCAGAAGACAAAAACACACTAAGACCATAGTCAAATAACAACAGGCATTTGACCCCAAAGGCAGGTAGAATCAGGGTTTATTCACATCAACTTCTCTGCTTTAATTTCACCTTTCCTAAAAAAAAGGAACAAGAATATTTCCTGATCAAGATGGCCCTTTTCTGGTTACTCCTGCTACATACTCTCAGTACCAAAATATTCTCTTTGTACTTTATCTATAAATATTTATCTGTAAATGATCAGGGTATGTTGTGTTCATTAGCTTTCAAGTACACCAAGGGCAGAGCTCAGACTTTTGTTTTTTTTAACCCACTACATACAAGATTCAATAGCTAAAGTTGTCTGAGATATTTGTATATTGTAAGGCAACGAATAACACCAATATAAATTTCTCAGAAGATAATCAATAATACTATCTTGGACATATTGAGGAAATTTTTCTAGCATTTCAAAACACTAATTGGAACCAGTTGGTAAGTGATGAAGTGACCCTGAAAAAATGAGAAAAATTAGGACAATGTCCCAAGTTTTTCACAAAGCTGAATGAATTCAATTTCAAGAATTGTATGTAAATATGAAACTTTGCCTTTCCTATTTTTTTTCCAGTGGATAAAAATAATAATAAAAAAATGGTCATAATAAATTCTAGTGTTTATTAATATCCTTATTTTAAAATAAAAAGTAGGCTGTTAGAGTCAACTTCCAAATTATTTCGTTCAGTGTTACTTATTTGTGAAATCAAAATTCCTAGGAACTACTTGCTTAGACTCTTGCTTTGATCATACCTATGCCTATGAGTCTCTGTGAAAGTGTATGGTTTTTTTATGTCTCCACACCCCCACCCTCTTTCTATTATCTAGACATGCTCATTCCAGAATTTATCACAATTCTGAAAAGATGTTGTTGCCTTTGAATTTTGAACTATTTCACATTGAATTATTGTCCAGACCCAGCATTTTGCCTTCTTCACTCCAAATCCCCACTAACAAAAGTCTCAACCCCTCATAAGGGCCCATTTTTACTTCTCATGAAGTGAAGTAGCAGCAGCTACTGCCATGTGGCCACGCCCTGCCCTGCCTCTTTCTCCCTGTTCTCTCCCAGATTAGTAGAACTCCAGCTCCTAGAACAGATAGACCCCTGCTCTAAATGACAACAGAGGAGCTGTCTGTGATAGAACAAATTACATATGCTTTCAGTCTTTGCTCTATTTTTATACATATACTTGGTTTCATGGTAAAATGCTAACTTTGTGTGATTTTATTATTTAAAAAATTTATTTATTTTAATTAGTTTCAGGTATACAGCACATTGGTTACACATCTATATAGCTCATAAAATGATCCCCCTAATTGCTCTCTCCCTCCTCTGAACCTCCACCTAGCCAACGCATTAATGCTAACTGCATTCCCTATGCCGTGCTCCCCATCCCTATGACCCTCCATCAGCTAATTTGTACTTCTTTAACCCTACACCCCATTCTCCTAGTCTCAAATCCCCCTCCCCTATGTCCATCACCAAATTATCCACTATATTTGTGAGTGAGTCTGTTTTTAATTAGTTTGTTCTTTTTATTCCTTAGATTCTGCATATAAGTGAAATCATTTATCTTTCTCTGTCTGACTTAAATACCTTCTAAGTCCATCAAAATAATATATTTTTCCATCCATTTCCTTTTAGTCTCTCTGTGTTTTTTAATCTGAAATGAGTCTTTTGTATTTTTTCTTCTTAAAGTCCCTCCAACATTTCCTATAATACTGGCTTGGTGATGATAAATTACTTTCGCTTATTTTCGTCTGGGAAGTTCTTTATCTGTCCTTCAACTCTAAATGATAGTTTTGCTAGATAAAGTATCCTTGGTTGTAGATCCTGGGATATATATTTTTTACCAAGCCCTTCTGTCTTCCATAGTTTCTTTTGAGAAATCAGCTGCCAATCTTATGGATGTTCCCTTATCAATACTTATCTATTTTTCTCTTGCTGCTTTTAATATTCTTTCTTTGTATTTAAACTTTGGCATTTTATTATAATGTGTCTTGGTGTGGGCCTTTTTAGATCCCTGGTTTTTGGAATTCTCTGAGCTTCCTGGGGTTTTATTTCTATTTCCTTCACCAGGTTAGGGAAGTTTTCCATCATTATTTTTTCAAACAGCTGTTTAACATCTTGATTTTCTTCAGTTACACCAATCGGACAGATATTTAGACCCTTAATAGTGTCCCATAGCCTCCCTAAATTATTTTTATAGTCTTGGCCTCTTATCTCTTGCCATTCCACTTGCCGGTCCTTGGCTTTCTCATTCTCTACATAAGGCATTTGATCCTTTTCTTTATTCATTTTGTTTATTCATTTGTTTATTCCATTTAACATACTTCTCATCTCAGATAATGTGTTCTTCATTTCCGACTGGTTCCCTTTTATAATTTTCATTTCCATTTTTATGTTTTTTATCTCTTTGTTAAAGTTGTCCACACTTTCCAAAAGTTCATTGAGCATCTTTATAACCAGTGTTTTGAACTCTGTATCTATTAGATTACTTGACTCCATTATATATGGATCTCTGTTCTCTTCTCTCATATAGCTTCTGCGACTTCATCTTCTCATTTTGGCAGTCTTCCCATGTCTGTTTCTTTGTACTAAGCAAAGCTCCTAAGTCTCCCAGTCTTATCAGTGTGGATTTGTGAAGTAGGTGTCTGTCCAGTGGCATAGTCCTGAGAAAGTTCAGCTGTAAGCCAAATTTAGCCCAAGCCTCTGCCCCTCTGGGGCCACCTGTTAAGATTCAGCAAACAATCCACAGATGTTGTGCTTATAGTTGCCTCAAATGGCCACACCAGAAAATGAGGCCAAATGCCTCCAGTGTGAGTCTAAGCTCTGCTCAGCAAGGAGTACCTGACTCACCTGGATGTGGCTTGGGTGGGGCCGTGAGTTGGGGAAGGCAGGATTTCAGGGAATCCTCTGGGCAGAGTGACCTCTGTTATCCAGTTTGATGACATCATGGCTATGGCTGCACAGTTCTGGGTGCACCAGTAGGGGAGAGGGCTCAACAGGGAACAATGGACACTGCTGGCACATCTGTACAGAGTGAGTTTCACCTTGGCCCTCACTCTGACTATGTCTCCCTGTAAGTCTCTGGTGCTCCTGTGTGCAGCCCAAATCAGCACTGGTGCTCAGAGCAAGCAGGTCTGTCACCACTCAAGTCTGCTCATGGACGCAGCCCCTTTAGAGGTTTTTGCTGCTGCAATGGCTTTCCTCTCACTCAGCTGCTTAAGACCAAGCAGCCCATGTCCTCACCCCATCCTACCTTCTGCCATTGCAGGATGATTTCTTGTATTTCTCCCTATTTGTATGGTTTGTTCATCCAAATCCCAAGCAACTTTTCCTTGCTGATGCTCCTTGTTTCCATCACAACTTTGATTTGGTCGCCAGAGGGATGAATAGAGCCTCTATCATCTATACCATGTTTTTCTGGTCTCCTGATTTTTATTATTTTTTAAAAAGTTAAAATATATATGTATATATGGCAGTATTATATGTATAAATGTATAATTATAAATATATGCATATATATATATATATATATATATATATATATATATATATATATATAA
>PVKZ01000326.1:0-193800 GCA_004027375.1 Macroglossus sobrinus | reverse complement strand
TAAATGTATATATAGATAGATGGATAGATGATAAATGATAAATAGATGATAGATGATAGATGATAGAGACAGATATCAAGCATTAGTTTTCAAACATTCAGAAGTCTGAAGATTTCTTCAGAAAATAATACAACCAGATTTTTAAAAAAATTTTATGATTACAATTTTTATTATTTTCAGTTAATACCTACAATCATAATTCATATATAAACCTAATAGAAATTATATTATTTTCTGATATGTAACCCATAGAAGAAATTATACAGTAAAATATTTTTCACTTTTATACATAAAATGTGATGTGTGTGTGTGTGTGTGTGTGTGTGTGTGTGTGTGTGTATGCATATATATTTATTTCCTGGATCTCAGAAAAATTATTTCATCTACCTCAGTTTCTATTAAATCATTTGTAAAATACAGAAAATAAAACTACTTACCTGATAAATTGCTGTGAAGATTATTATGTAAACTAAAGCACATCAAGATCATAACATAGTACCAAACACATCATAAGTGCGTGATAAATAATATATAGTATAATTGATTTCATTTCTGTGGTTGAACATGCACCACTTTAAAGTATATTCACTAAATTTATATTAGATTTCCTATTCATGAATTGATTTCTCCTCTGTGGATCTCTTTCCAACATTAGAAGTGAAAGATTTAATACGCAATAATTAAGTTGATTATTTTCAACCAATTTCTAGCCAATAAATTAAAATATTTTAGCTCATTAGATGACTTAAATTCATATTTATAATATTAAATTATATTTAATTTGCCAATAAAACTATACTCTATAACAAATACGTTATATTTATAATTTCAAAATAAGCAAGGTAAATCTGCCTGATTTATTTTTATTATATGATTTACTTTATCACCCACCAGTGATGTTAAAACCAAAATGAACCATGATGTAGTCAAGTTAGAGTGGTCACAATGATTTCTACTGTTTCCTTTGCATTGAATGTTCAATATGATGAAGATTTTTCAATGGTCTTAACATTCTTACCCTAATTATGTTCTCAATGAGAGCAGAAAGTTTCATTAAAAATATATATATATATATATATATTATTGAGATATTATTTCAAAAAAATATAATATTAATTGTTCTACTATAATTTTCAGTATACTGTTAAGAAGCAAGAAAAGTCACTTTAAATAGTTCTAGAATGAGCACTTTGCTGGTGTGTATGTGTTTGGGGGTGGCTTTTGGTCAAAGTACATCAAATAATATAACAAATTTAGAATTTCTACCAGCAAAAAATTATCATAGTAAAGTGTTTTATTTGGAATTCAGTTCTGTGTTATCAAAGTATCAAATTATTTATTTTTTATTTTGTAAATGATGATGGTCTACTGTAGGACAGATTTTAAAAGCAATTTATCCAGATTCAAATAATTTACTGGATAAATAACTTACCCATGCTTAGTAAAATTGTTCCCATAGAAAAGACATATATAAAATAACTCAAACAAAACAAGTATCTATCTATATATATCTATATATATATATATATATATATATATATATATATATTAAAAAAAAATCAGAGCCAAGATCTAGAATGAAAAAACTAAAATTCTTATTTTATTGCCCCAAATCTGTGATTCTATCTCCACTGGAAGAATTATTTAAATATTGCCTCTGTACATTTTTATGATGGAAACCTCAGCATAAGTAACATTGTTTAAATTAGGAATGTCAAACTGAATGAAGATGATTATTAACAAAAATTCAAAGATACACCTGTTTGTTGAATCAATATGGTTGTGCAGTTTAAATATGATAAATTATGTTATTAATGTTTATCATTCAAACTGTTAGAAAGGATTTAAAAATATCAAATCAGTAGAATTGCTACGTGAAGACAGAGAACTTTAAGATAGTTTCTTCACCTCAGTAGTTGAAATTAATCCAAGTAAACTGAGTAAAGTAAATTAAAACATTGAGTAAATTGATACATATAATAATTAATGAAACATGATTAAAGGGTGACATTTCACAGCTGGGAAAAAGAAGAGAACTCAGAGGTAAGATAATAAAATTAGATAAATATAAAATAATAAGATAAGCTAAAAAAATTGCTTTCCTGATTTTTATCCTGAAACTCAGGACCCAAGCTTTGCTGCTTCAAGGCCCAAGTGAAATAGTAATTTTTATTTTTTATTTTTTAGTATATTTTTATTTCTTGTTTGTTTACATTTTCAATTACAGTTCAGATTAAATATTATTTTTTGTTAGTTTCAGATGTATAGCATAGCAATAGTTAGACATTTATGTAATTTATGAAATGATTCCCTTGGTTAGTCAGGTACCCACCTGGCACTATACATAATAATCATAATATTAGTTGCTACATTTTCCATGCTATACTTTACATTCCTTTAAACATTTTGTAACTACCAATATATACTTCTTAATCTCTTCACCTTTTCACCCAGCTCCCCAACATTCTATCATCTGGCTATCATCAGTTTGTTCTCTGGATCTGAGTTTGTTTTTATTTTGTTTGTTCATTTATTTTATTCTTTAGATTCCACTTATAAATGAAATCATATGGTATTTATCTTTCTCTGTTTGACTTATTTCACTTAGCATAATACCATCTAGGTCTATCCATGTTATTTCAAATGATAAAATTTCATTCTTTTTCATGATCAAGTAATATTTCATTGTATATATGTATCACTTCTACCCAATTGTCTATTGATGGACATTTAAGTTATATCCATATCTTGGTTACTATAAATAATGCTGCAATGGCAACATGCACCATGGATAGGAATACGTAATATCATCAAAATATCTATGCTACTAAAAGCAATATGCAGATTCAATTGCATCAAAATACCAATTGCATTTCTCACCGAACTAGAACAATTAATTCTAAAATTCATATGGAACCACAAAAGATCCTGAATAGTCTCAGCAATCTTGAGAAAAAAGGAGATAGTTGGAAGTACCACAATACCTGATCTCAAACTATTCTAGGCTATAGTAATCAAAACAGCATGGTATTGTAATAAAAACAGAGTAACATACTAATGGAACAAAATAGAGAGCCCAGAAATAAACCCATGTCTATATGGCCAATTAATCTATGACAAAGAGGGCAAGGATATACAATAGAGTAAATGATGTTGAGAAACTGGACAAGATATATATAAAAAAATGAAACTCTCTTACACCACATATAATAAACTCAAAATGAATTAAAAATTTAAATGTAAGACCTGAAACCATAAAACTGCTAGAAGAAAACAGGCAGTGAGCTCTTTGATATTGTTCTCAGTAATTTTTTTTCTGAAATATCTCCTCAGGCAGGGGAAACGAAAGAAAAAAAAATAAATTGGACTATATCAAATTTAAAAAGTTATGCACAGAAAAATATCATTTAAAAAAATGAAAAGACAACCTACTGAATGGGAAAAGATATTCACCAATGATTCATCTGATGAAAAGGGGTTAATACCCAAATTTATAAAGAACTCATGTAACTCAACACTCAATAAAACTAACATTCCAATTAAAAAATGGGCAGAGGACCTGAGGAAACATTTCCCCAAAGAGGACATACAGATGGTCAACATACATGAAAAGTCACTTAACATCACTAACCATCAGGGAATTGCAAATTAACACCTCAATGAAATGTCACCTCACACCTGCCAGAATGGTTATCACCAATAAATCAACAAAGAACAATTGTTGGCAAGTATGTGGAGAAAAGAGAATCCTCATGCACTGTTGGTGGTATAGCCACTATGGAATACAGTACAGAAATAGTAATTTTTAATATTTAAAAGTTTTTTGCACATTAAATATCCACAGAAATATTTCCTTTAATGAACAGAGAATATAAGAAAATACCACTTAGAATCTACTGGACTAGGAGAACTGAATGCTGGGGATTTCAGAAGGACAATATTCCTCCCATTTCTTCCTCAATGGGAAGAGAGATGTCTTTATTTTTCACTCTCATTACCATGGAAGATCTCAGACATTCTTTTTTTTTTCTTTTTTACCATAATAGAATGTAGCTTTCAAGAATCTTATGAGTTTTTTTAAGCTTTTAACACCATCAAACATGAAAGAAGACAGGCAGTTCAATGGTGCTATGATACAAGTTGAATAAAAGCTTATTTGATTATAAACTAGAATATTTAAAACACTGTGAAAGCTGCTATCTCCAGGCACATACCTTTAATCAAGTTAGCTACATTTATTTCAATCTAGAAACATAACTTCCATACCAAACAAAACAGCTTTGCAAAATGCCTATTACTGTAAGTGCCTATTCAAGTTTGTGATTTGGTAACTAAATTCTCCTTTTGTCTTTCCTTCCCTTTGTATGACTAGAACAGATTATATCTAATTAAAAACTGCAGTCAGAATGCAGACTGACATGGTTAATAACAGCTGTTTCTAGTGAAGCATCACGTGAAATAAATATTACATGCCTTTGATAAATAGAAAATCTGATGTTATCAAATGGACAATTTTTCTTTTAAAATTGGATGTAAAAATAAGAAAAATCACAGATTTTAAGATACCTTTCTTGGTGTGAGCCTATCTTGAAGTAAATGCATTTTCAATTTATTATTTTAATTATCTTTTTATATCTTATTTTAAATCATGAACATAAAGTGTGAGCAGATCAATGATAGGGTGATTCCTTCTCTCTCTAGGCAATTTAGTGAGTTAACAAATGACATGTATTTCATAGAAGAAAAGTTAAGAATTAGTGACTTCCTAATAAGATTCATTAGGAAAATATATATATATATATATATATATATATATATATATATATATATTGAGCCCATTGATCAGCTATATTTATAGTGTTTTTCTTGTGCAAAATCTACACTCTAGTAAAAAAAAAAGCAGTGCCAATTATTTAATATATAATACCATGGACAATGGTAATAATATAAAGACTATAAGCACAATAAGCACTATTGATATAAGCAATAATTGGTATAAACTTTCTACATAGCATTTACATATCACATATATTAAGATGTAGAATACTCTACTGTTTCCCGTAATAATGGAGCTGGATAGTGTGGTTGACAATTAGTTTTCCCCTAATTTACTTTCTCCCAGTTTCCCATTTAATAGCACCTGTGCAGTTTAGGAAGCTCCAGTTGACCTGAGATATTCAGGGTGTGGTTTTGCCTAACAAGAGGAACCTCTTCTGAGTGGTCAAGCATTTGAAATCTTAGAGGATTTAGGATATAATAGAACTATTGCCAATGTTTTGCTATAATGAGAGGAGTCAAAGTGAAGAAAAATTTCAAACACAGAGAGGGCAAAGATAAAGTAACTCTTTAGCAACATAACCAAAATTTCGAAATGACAACAAAAAATTTTTAGTTAAATGGATTTTTAGTTAAATGCACCATTATAACTCATTTATATTTAAACTGGTTTTAGTTGAGTTTTCTTCTATTTGTAGCTGAAAGTATGTCAGTCATAAAATTGCGTTTATTGAGTGGTACTTCCACCAGCTACTTAGCATGTTTGTAAATGTGATCAGTGACATCTCTTAAGCTACTTGATCAAATCTTTTATGAAGTCAGCCCTACTTCTAATTTTTTAAGTTACATATTTTTAAAATAGCCTTTTATTTTGCTTAGGCCAATTTGAACTGAATTTACTTCATTCCATTATTCTTTTTTTTTTTTAATTTAAATCACTTTTCACCATCTAAATGTATTGTAATGATCAATTTATTAACTAAATAGCCCAAAAGAACAATAAGCTCTGTGAGACTAGGGGCTCACTAGTATATCACCTAAAATATTACCTGGCATATAAGACACTTTCAATAAGTATTTGTGAGATAAACAAAATAAATCAATGCTTTAGAAATTGTGCTGGAAGACAAAATGAATTACAGAAATCGTAAAGGAATTTGGAAAGAAAGCAAAAGCAAAAACAAAAGAATGTTATTGAAGCGTGGTAGCGTAGCTAAGACTCAAATAAATTTTGCTAATATGAGAGTTTAGGTTGATGTAAAGATATTTTATGCCAAAGAATAAAAAACATAAAATATTTATTTTGTTTAAGAAAAATGACAGTCCAAGTTGACCTTCATGACAGGTAAGACTGAAATAGCAGGCATGTATTATTATTTCTTATAACAGTTGTCAGCAGTTGTACTGTTTTCATTTTATGAAAATTCAGTTGTGGAACTGGACAGTTTCCCTCTCCATGAGACTTGGAGGCAAAATTCTGGGCTACTCTAGCATGCATTTATCTGGCCATGGATTATATCCTTACCCTTATACTTGGCCTGCTTTCTTCCACGCCCTTTTTTACTCTAACACCTTATTTTAAGCAAAAAAAACTAGTTCCTCTTTTCTTAAAATTCTGCATTCATGACTTTCTGTTATCAAGCTGTGTGTTTTAAAAGATCAATAACTATCATTCCTTTCTCTCATGTCCAAACTTGTATGTAAAATAATACATGTATGTAGGATGTACATATTTTTATAGAAATCTCTCTTTTTTTTGGTTAGTTTTCACTAATAATGGAGCAAAAACAAGATTAAGGTACTTATTGTGTATTATCTATAAGAGACATGTTGCAATAGCATTTAAAAAGAAGTGTTTCAAGTATGCATGCACTACATTCATTGTTGTTATTCCTGGCTTCTGAGAATTCTCAAGGACCTTCATCCTTACCATTTTCTATAAAGTAAGTCAGATTCCTGGATATGATTCTCCACTCCCTTAGTCTACTTTCTGGTCTAGGCTGATACAATTATGGAATATCATATGGAGTCGCAGTCCTAGTTAGTGGGGCAATGAAAAAGAGTGTACCATTTCTTGTGACTTCCTTTCTCTCATGTTCCAAAGTGGTAGAGTAGAGGGTGAGTCCTCTTTCTTTCTCTTGCCCCTATGTGACTGCTAAGCCTGGAGCTATTGTTCTGGATAGTCAGGTCCAACTTTCCCTAGTATTTGTGCAGCTCTGACACTGGAAGACATAGACAAAACTGCACTGCCTTTGCATATAAATGGGCATCTATAAGACTGTGGTTTAGTATTTAAAATAAAAATAGATGAAGCCTACCTTACCTACTGTTTCTATTCAGGATGACCTAATATATAAAAAAAATTGTTTTAGATCAGCTTATATCAGTAGAGTGTCCTTAATATCTCAAGAACCTCAAAGAGAAAAAGGGGTAATCGAGGCCAGTGGCTAAATTTGATTATTCTTATATCCTTTGAAAAATATATCACTTTAAGATCACTCTCATGTTATGTACTTCTAATACTTGAAATAATAGGTCCCAAAAAAGCCTACAGGGATTACCGCACTAATACATATTTTCTTTTCTATAGAGATACTACATTCTAACATGTTAATATGTATATTTAAATATACATATATTCTCATGTTATATACTTATTGCTTATTTTTTATTTATCTCGTCCCCCATTAAATCTAAATCTAAGTTGAATGAGTGGAAGTTTCTTTATTTCATTTATAGATGTACTGCAGAAGTCTAGAATAATGTCTGACACATGCATGAACAATAGTTTTTGAACTATATTTCTATAATTGCAGAAAATGTAAAGGCTGTATTTAAAAATTTTGCATTTATAAATCTTAATATTATATTGGATTTCACAATGAGTTTTAATGTTTCAATGCATCACACAGTTTATTCAAAATGCATTTGTGAACTTGTTTCTGGTAAATTTTTTTGACTTGTCTCATTTGTACTGACTATTGACTCACCTTTTTAAGAAATCTTTCTTTGGATGGAGTCAGCATAATAGAATTCAAACTGGTTTTTGAATTGATTAAAATAATTCTATTTCTCTGTTTCTTTGTGCCCATGATTTTGTTGATCTTTACCGAGCATTGATTTTCACATTCAACTGCACTTTCTATTTGTTGTTATTGAAAACATTATAAGACAAACTGACTAAGAGGAATATAAATCCAAATGAACAATTAAGTAGCTCTACTAATTAGATTTTTAAAGTGTCAGCAGCTTTTTCATAAAATTCTAGAGAAGGCTCTCTTGTCTCCTCACCAGCAGAAAGTGCAAAGGAACAGTATTTTATAATTGCCTCTGATAGTCTTCTTTTTATAAACTCTGAACAATTGTTAAGCCCTCAGTTTCTGCGAGTAATGACTCTTGCTAAGCCTTTATTCATGAGTAAATAATTTGACTATGTAAGAAAATATATATAAATAAATAATTTGGTAGAGAATGAGATTCACAGAAACTTCTATATCTGATCCATTAGTAAAATTCACCTCCAATAAAGCTCTGCCAAGTACCGACTGCCCATAACTGAAATGAATGCTTTACAAATAAAATTGCAGATGCAACTTGTGTCCTCTACAGATAATATTTATTATGCAATAGTATAAGATATAGATAAAAGAGAAACGAGGAAATTAGAAACACATTTGGGGCAAATGTAGGATGACTCTACTTTAGTGCATTAAGACCAGGCTCAAGAAATGCATAAATGTGTAGTTAAACTTTGACCTAACTATTCAAAAGGGAGTTTCTCATGTTCAGACTTTAGTAACTATTGGTGGAAGCTGGCAACAGTGGGAAAGACATGCAGGCTGGACTGCTATGACAGGCATATAGGATTCTTTTAGAAATTATTTCAGTGGGGGAACCAAAATTTAAAGGCCCTCATTGTATTGCTTTCTCTCTTCTCTTATCACAATGCTTTCCCTATGCCTCTACACTAAAATTTTTCAAACTGTATCATCACTATATTTTTACATTTCTATCTCCTGCACTACCATATAAGTTCCTCAAAGTAAAAGTCATGTATCTAATTTCTTTTCTTTTTTTTATTGTATTTATTGGGATGAAATTGTTAATAAAATCATATAAGTTTCAATCATATAGGTTACAATTCATTAATATGTCATATAGATAATGCATTGTTGTGTTCACAACCTAAAGTTAAATTTTTCTTCTGTCACAATATATCTGACTACCTTTATCCTTATCTACCTTCATTTTATTCTCAGAGCTTGCTTCTTTGTCTACAAATAATAGGTGATTAGTAAATGTTGATGAAGAGAAGTATTCTTTATATTGAAAATTAATAAACCTATTTAGTTAATGGGTGACGTCCTTTTTACCTCTCTGCTTTCACCAGAGGGCTCACAGAATATAACCTCAGAACAGTCTTACTCTTGCCATTTAAACCATTATTTAAAACCAAACAAACATTGCCTGTTACATAAAATGATGGCAAAGATAACTTGGCAGAACTACCTGAGTTTTGACCTCAAGGTAATATAATAGAGAGATTGAAGAACTCTTCTGGTTATATAACAATACTAACCAGCTACATCACACAGAATTGTCCATCAAAATGAAACCAGAACCTAAATATAAATGTCATTTGCTAATAAACCTTAAGATTTCTAACAAGTGGTTACAGATATGATTTTATTATTATTTTATAAAGACATGTGTCCATATTTTTATGATCTATCAACTAACTGGCAACCAAAAGATGGAAACCACAATTTAGGAAGCGACTGCAATTTAAACGCTTTCTCTATACTAATTGATTTAAGTATGTTAATTAAATGTGTCGAAAATGTTTTAAATGTGTCAATTCTCCCAGCAACTCTAGGAGAAATGTAAAGAATGCACTCTTTATATATATTTATTTGTGTGTGCGTGTATTTCTCATTATGACATTTCCCCATTTTCATTGCTGTTTTGTGGTTTGCATATATTATTTTAAATTTTTCACTTTATTATAGTATAAGTGTTCTGAATTAATTTATTTTTAAACATATTGAATGCCCAGATGATTTTTCACATTAGGAGTAATAAGAAGTTATTAGGACTCTTGGTTACTAACAAGTTTAAATAGAATAACTGAATTTCATAAATCAATTATATGCTCCATTTGAATATGTAAAAAGATGAAAATCCAGTAGCTTTTAATTTTTTTTTCTGCATGATTGTTTGATGTAGCTATATTTTTACTTACCTAGCTGATAATGTACAATGGTGTTTATTTCACTCCCAATGCACATATTCAGATATGTTAGCTGTCCAAAAATATATACATTCATCTGTCTCACAAAAGTGTGTATGTAGAATACATGTCAAGTTCTTGTAGTACAAGTTCTTTCCTGGTGGTAGTTACTAGAATGACACCAATGGTTCTTGACCTCAGGAATTTTTTGGCAGTCTTCTAGGTCTTTTTGGAGCACTTTGGGACTGCAAATATTGTTCAACTCTGTTTTTAATGCTGAAATTTCTTTTTCAGTCGTCAGCTTCTTGTCTGATCAATTTATAATTTCCTCAGTCTCCCATCTCTTCTAATAATTTCCTAACATAGGACAATTATTATTAAGGACCGAAGTCACAAAATAATATTCTCATTAGCAGTGTAATCATTCCTGACAAATCTAGGGGGAAAAAAATATAAAATTTTATATGAAAAATTTAGTGTGTTGGATAATGTGCAATTCTGCAGGTCTGAGTTCTGTCTTACACATTAAATGATAGTTGCAGAGTTAAAGATTTCAAACAACTAACCTTGAAATTAAGTGATATTTTCTTAAAAATTATGAGTTAAATGTAAATAATATTTAAACAAATGAAAGTGCACCTCTATAAGGAATACTATACTGTTAGAATGCAATATAAGTTTATACTGACAAATGCTTCCAAAGAAAAATATATCAGTCATATAAAAATGCATTAACTATTTTATTTGTATATAAAACTATTTATAACTGAATATCAAATTTTAAAAAAGATTTTATATTATAGATATCAGGTAACTGCCAGAAAAAAAAAATTGGAGACAAGTGAAAGTAAACTTTCACTTTTCATTTGATTATATTTTTTGATCATTTGAACTTTTACAAAAAAAATGTAAAAAAGATCTCAGAAAAGAGTTTATTTTATTTTTTATTTTTTACTTTGAAACTGTTTTCTCAAGCTTAGGTTCTTAAAGTTTCATTTTACTTTGTAGTTAGTCTCAAAATAACCACAACATATTTGCTATTTTAATATTGTTTTCTAAAGGGAATTTATCCCACAACATATCAAATGATTTCTAACTAAAAGTCAAGGCTATACTAGTCCATGCGACATCAAGTAAACAGCCTCTAATGATTTCTTGCTTAGGTAAGCTATTAAAATTCATGGAGAGTCTATTACTGGACTTGATTACTTTGTGTATTAAATTGACAGATCTACAGCCGCAATGACAGTATTTCAGCTCACAAGCACCCATGGCCAATTAATCCCTTATGAACTGGACCAGAGTTAGCCAGTTATGACAGTTTTGGAAGTGAGTCAGCTCTTCTTGATAAAGGACACCACCATATTTAAACTTGCTAAGTGAGAATTTGCAGTCTCCCTAACACAGCTGCTTTGGGGCTATTTTAAAAGGAGGAAAGGTTAGAACTCCACAATATGGTCCAGGTTCCAGGATCAAAAGAGCAAAGCAGTCATTAAGAGTTGACTCTGGGACAAATCTCCTTTTTATTCAAAAACGTAATTATAAACATTTTTTTTCCTAAAAAAAAATCATTAGCTGTAGAATTGTGTTAAAATTAGCAATACAGTTTTATATATATTCTGCATACACAATGTGTCCAACTTAACTTCTCTCTTTCTCTATGACAAGAACAACTGCCCTCAAATTGAGAGGAGTTGCATAGCTTTATGTTTCAAGATTTCAGACTCCATTATACAACTGAATGATTCTTATGCCTGGAAATACTAATGTTACTTGTAGATTTTTTTACTTTCACCAAATAACCAGAGCATGATAGCAATAAAATAATCCCTCCATATTCCTGTATATACAATAAGTAAAAGGAGAAAATTATTACACTGTAGTATTTGATAAATAATTCATGGATACCATTAATTAATGTGATAGAACTACTATTTAATGAAGATATAGAAAATTAAGTATTAATCAATAAAAATTATAAAGATATCTGTTCTTCTTTTAAAACTAGTTTGGGGAAACTACATAGCCTAAAATGAATTTGTCTGCCTTAATAACTAATACACTGGAATAGAAACAATTAACAAAAAATTTTATGCATGCATTTTATAACCAAAGAATGGCATGTAACCCTCACTTAACCATAGTAGGCAATTTGTTTTTATAGTTTAAAGTTAAACATTTAAAATTTAACTCTGGGACTAATACAAATTTCAATAAATTCCTTACAACTTTTCCTATATTCTATGGAAATAATGAATAGAATATCCAAGATAGAAGATCCAGGTAACAGCTACTGAGTGTATTGCCTTACAGGAATCCTCTCTAATGTTGTAATATTTGGTACTTAATACTAAAAACCCGAATCATCTTGTTTTAATTCAGAAAAGCATAAAAACTCAGGGTGTATATGGGGAAATTTGAGTTCAAAAGTTTTCTTAAACTTTCAGATGTCAAATGTAGGTCAGAAGAGGTAGAGGGATGGTGAAGATAAGTTGCAAGAAGATCCAATCATTAATATAGAGCTATTATTTTCACAGAGCAATGCCCTAATCATCAATTTGTATCCATTTATGTAATTAGTATAATTAAAGATAATTATTCTGTCACAGTGCTTTCATGGTCGTCATTAATTCAAATATATAATTGCATGGATCTCGGTCAGCTGCAAAAGGGGGACTTAAGAATTCACACACAAAAAAACACTCAAACAAAGCAATTTTTTAAAAAGTATATTTATGAGAGCTTTAAATATTATATCAAAATGCAGTTGATATATCATGTTGATATTTAAAATAATGCTGATCTCCTCATTGTGCACATTTTAAAATATTTGCCAAATTCTAGAAAACAGATTACTTTCTTAGAGGAAAAAAAGCATTTCTTCTGCAATGACTATTAGATGTTATTATGTCCTGCTCTGATCTATCTAGAGATTAATTCTTGAATGAATTGTAGATGTTTCTAGCCTTCAGAACACATTTAGAACTCACTAGAGCTAGAATGTCCTTCAGCAGTTTACCCCAAAGAGACCACCTTTCCAGCTGCCTATAGTTAGAAATGCATCAGTTTCTCTAACCTGTGAGAGGAAGTTCATGCCAGCACATTTTTCAGTAGACTGAACTACATAATGGAAAGTTTTTCTCAGGTGAAAGCTGATGATGTGGGTGAATGCCAAATAGATGTGGATGTCACATTGACGTGATATTCTGAAAGCCGTTGTTTTTCAGCATGGAAATTTCAGTGCCAGGATTTAACCTCAGATGTTTTCAACAATCAAACAAATCCAATATTCAGTATGTAAATCTTGGCACTGAAATTTATTAAGTATGGAATACTGAGTCATAAATATATTCTCATGAACTTTATTCTCCTTATCTGTAAGTTAGACATATTATGACAAATCCCATCATATCTGTGATCTAAACATGTCATTTCCCTTATATGCATATACATAAGTAACTTTTAGTTTTCGGTTGTAATTTATTTTCAGGCCATGGAAAACTGAAAGTATAGAGTAAAGGATGTTGGAAGACAATTCCCTATGGATCTCTCACATTTCCGCTTGTTTTGTGAGCAGACACTGATGTCCTGTGTTGAGTGATAGTATTAAGAGACATTTGTATAGCAATCAGCCTTGGAGGATAGAGACAGTATCTTTCTCCAGGGCAGTTTTTTGTTTGTTTGTTTGTTTGTTTTGCTGTCTTGCATAAGAAGAAAATATTTCCCTCTGTGGCAAAGGTGGCTTGCAATCTCTTATAAAAAACTGAGTTTCCTATGCTCAGGTTTCCTTGAGTGTGATGCAAGTCCATCGTGTATGTGGCAACCCCCCAGGGAGGGATTCTAGGCCACTTTAGAGAGGGGATAGGGAACCCAGGGGGCCTGGGGAACATAAAGATCATGCTGCTTGCTGTATATAAGCAATAAAGCCCCTGTTTCTGACCCAGGAGTCTTGATCTTATACAAGCAAGTATGTAACTGTGGCAGGTTAACATTTTAACTTGCAAGAAGGTAAAAATCTCAGACTTTTTACAATTTTTGGCAGGTGCTAATTATGACACCTTGAATATAGTGATAGAAATTATAGTCAGAGCTCATCAATGTATTCCAAGAGGTGTAATATCTTTACAAAAATATTATTTCTTTTCTTAGTGTAAACAATTTAAAGAGCCTTCTTCAGAGGTCAGTTGTGTAATTTCTTCTATAAAACCTAAAAAGGTCCACTCCAACACCCACATAAGATCTAAATCATGTCTATTGAATCTTCTTGTTTCTTGTTTATAGGTAAGTGTTATATAACATAGGAGAGTTTAATTTCCATGAGAGAAGGTATTTTATCTGCTTTCTTCCTTCCTATATACCCAGTGCTTAAAGCAGTTCTATGCAGAGAATAGACACATTATAAATATTTGTTTATAGGACAGAGTGTTATGAATCATTATGGAGTCACAAACCAATGTCTCTGATTTAAACTATTGCAAAAACAAAATAATTTTTTTCTGTTCCATTGGTCTATGTCTGTTTTTCTGCCAGTACTATTTAAAGTAGGGCAGATTGATACCTCTATCCTTGTTCTTATTTCTCAGGATTGTTTAGCTATTCAGGGTCTTTTGTGCTTCCATACAAATATGACAATTTGGGGGGGGGTTGATAGGGATTGCATTAAATCTGTATATTGTTTTGGTAATACAGTCATTTTAACTATGTTGGTTCTTCCAACCCATGAACACGGAATACTTTTTCATTTCTTTGTGTCTCCTCAATTTCTTTTAATGTCTTATAATTTTCATTGTATAGATCATTCATGTTTCATTAGGTTTATTTCTAGATATTTTATTCTCTTTGTTGTGATTGCAAAAGCAATTATTTTTTTTCTGAAAATTCATTGTTAGTGTATAGAAATACTATAAATTTGTTTACATTAGTTTTGTATCCTGAAACTTTACTGTATTTGTTTATTGTTTCTAATAGTATTTGGTGGAGTCCTTAGGTTTTTTTATAAAAAGCATCATGTCATCTGCAAAAAGCGACAATTTAACTTTTTCATTTCCAATTTAGATGGCTATAACTTCTTCTTTTGCCTGATTGCTCTATCTAGGACTTCCAAGACTTTATGAAATAGAGTGGTGATAGCAGACATCCTTGTCTTGTTTTTGATCCTAGAGGGAAGGTTTTTAGTTTTTCACCATTAACTGTGATTTTAGCTGAGGGTTTGTAATATGTTTATTATGTTGAGGTACTTTCCTTCTATGCTCATTTTATTAAGTGTTTTAATTATAAATGGATGCTGTATCTTGTCAAAAGCTTTTGCTGTATCTATTGATATGATCATATTATTTTTATCCTTTATTTTGTTTAGATGATGTATCACATTAATCAATTTATGTATGTTAAACCATCCTTGTGCTTCTAGAATAAAGTCCACTTGATCATGATGTATAATCTTTTAAATTTATTGTTGAATTTGATTTGCTAATATTTTGTTTAGGACTTTTATATCTGTATTTATCAGAAATATTAATTTGTAGTTGTGTGTGTGTGTGTGTGTGTGTGTGTGTGTGTGTGTGTGTGTGTGTGTGTGTTATCTTTGTCATGGTTTGATATCAGGGTAATGTTGGCCTTTGAAATTAATTAGGAAGTATTGCCTCTTCTTCAGTTTTTTGGGAGAGCTGAAGAAGGATAGATATTAAATCTCTGAATGTTTGGTAGAATTCACTAGTTAGGCCATCCAATCCTGCACTTTAAGTTTTCCCAAGATTTCTGATGTTTTTTCAATTTCCTTATTGTTGATTAGTCTATTTAGATTTCCCAATTCTTCATGATAGAGTCTAGAAAGGTTATGTAGTTTTAAGAATGTGTCAATTTCTTCTAGGTTATTAAATTTGGTGGCATATAGTCTTTCATAGTATTCTAGTATGATCCTTTGTATTTCTGTGATAACTGTTTTAACTTCTGCTTCATTTCTGATTTTGTGTCTTTTTTCTTTTCTTTTAGTGAGTCTAGCCAGGGTTTTGTCAATTTTATTGATCTTTTCAAAGAACCAGTTATTTATTGCATTAATTTCTTCTGTTATTTTTATTCTATATTTAATTTAAGTCTACTGACTTTGGGATTCATTTGTACTTCTTTTTCTATTTTTTTTTGCCCTCCTATATTAGAGTTCTTCAAAAAAAGAGAATCATTAGAAATTATATCTATGTCTATGTATATCCGTATCTATCATTTATATCTTATTTTCTATATCTACCTATATCTATTTATGCTCTATCATCTATCTATCCCTATCTATCCATCCATCCATCCATCCATCCTATTAGTTTCTTATCATCATGCAGTTATGTAGGGGGTTAAGTCCCATGATCTACCATCTGCAAACCTGAGACCCATGGAAGCTGGTGTTGTTTCTAGTTCTTTAAGATGTAATGTTAGGTTGTTTATTTGGGATTTTTCTTGTTTCTTAAGATAGACCTTTAATGATATGAATGCTCTTCTTATTACCACTTTTGTTGTATCCCAACACTTTTGATATGTTGTATTTTTACTCTCATTTGTTTCTATGTAGCCTTTGATCTTTCCTTTTATTTCTTCTTTGACCAATTTGTTTTTTAGTAACATGTTTCTTAATCTCCACATATCTGTGATTTTCACCACTTTTTTTTTGCAGTTGATCTTCAGCTGTAAAGCATTGTGATCAGAAAATATGCTTGGTATAATTTCAATCTTCTACAAAACTTTGTTTTGAAAAATTGAAGATGACACAAAAAAATGGAAAGATGTTTCATTGTTCTGTGTGTCTGCTCTTCTGCCAATACCATACTTTTGTTTTTTTAAAATCTAATTTACAGATTTATTTATAGCACAGAATATTTTTTGACAAAGAAGCCAAAATTATACAATGGAGAAAATAATACTTCCTCAATATTTAGTCCTAGGAAAATTGGAAAGCCACATGCAAAATACTGAAACTAGGCTGCTGTCACTGTAGACCAAAATTGACTTAAAATGGATTAAAAAGCTAAATATAAGACCTGAAACAATAAATTACATAAAAGAAAACATAGTTACTAAACTTCTGGATCTTGATTTTAAAGAAAACTATGAATATGACCTCAAAGGCAAGGGAAATGAAAACAAATATAAACGAAAGAGGTCATATCAAACTAAAAAGCTTCTGCACAGCAAAAGAAATCATCAACAGGACAAAAAGAAAACATCTAAATAGAAGATATTTGAAACAACAACTTCAATAAAAACTAATATCTAAAATATACAGAGAACTCATACAACTTAACAGTAATATAAAAAAAATCCAATTAAAAGTGGGAAGAGGAACTGAACAGACACTTCTCCCCAGAAAACATACAAATGGCTAACAGACTTATGAAAAGATGCTCAACTTTACTAGCTAGTAGGGAAATGCAAATCAAAACCACAATGAAATCCCACCTCACACCTATAAGAATGGCTATCATCAATAAAACAAGTAGTAAGAAGTGTTGGAGAGGTTGTAGAAGAAAAGGAACCCTCATAGACTACTGGTGAGAATCTAAATTGGTACAGCCACTATGGAAAACAGTATGGAAGTTTCTCAAAAAATTAAGAATAGAATTGCCACATGACCCAGCATTCCTTCTTCTAGCCCAAAAATTTTAAAAACATTCATTTGTAAAGATACATACATATATATATATATATATATATATATATATATATACCCTGACATTCATTGCAGCATTATTCATAGTGACCAACACATGGAAACTGAAGTGCCCTCTGATAGATGACCGGATAAAGAAGATATCACACACACACACACACACACACACACACACACACACACACACACACACTGAAATATTATTCAGTCATAAGAAAAGGTGAAATATTGCCATTTACGGATGGATCTTGAGGTAATCATGCTAAGCAAAATAAGTCAGACAGAAAAAGCTGACAATCATAGGATTTCAGTCACATGTGGGATATAAAACTGAGAGCAACAAACAAACAAAACAAACAAAAACTCAAAGACACAGACAACATTTTTGTGATTACCAGATGGGAGGAGAGGAGGGGAGAAAGTAGATAAGGGTAAAGGGAACAAATATATAGTGACGGAAGGAAATTTGTTTTTGAGTGGTGAACATACAACGCAATATACATATGATGTATTATTGAATTGTACACTTTAAATCTATATAATTTTATTAACCAATGTCACTCTAATAAATTAAAAATATTTTGTGCTATTTTTTTTCCAAATTTATTATAATAGTGCTTTAATTCAGATCCTAAGAGTATATATTTGAAAATAAGTAATTTGAACTAATTACCTAATTATAAAATGCACCTTCACATTTTTTTAAAAAATAGCAATTTTAAAAAATCATATTGACCAAAATACAATTTTATACTACCTTTCTCTGTAAATCTCACAAGGGAAGGCAGTACACAATAAGATGTAAAAAGCATAGGGTTAGATACTGTTATTTGATAACAATGTGCTTTAGGCAAGTAATTTAACTTACTGAGTCTCAGTTTCCCCACATGTAAAATGGAAATAATAATACCTATCTTACAGGTTTGCTGTTATATACATGAGTTAATTTATGCAAAGTAATTTAGTACAGTGCCTAGTATATAATAAATGAACGAGTAAAGAGGAACATTACTCAAAATCTGTAGAACCTGATATCAGGTTCTATAGCTAGTTGTTAGCATCACAGTATATTCAAAGCAAATTGAAAAATCTAAAAAAAATGCAGAGAAATCCTACCCAATTACTTGCTGAACTTGGTATTTCTCTGTCTTCTAAAATTTACTTGCTTATTTGCTAGATAAATGAATATTCAGTTTACCTCCACCCTTTCATAAATAATAAACTATGTGAATAAGTTATCACTAAACAAGTATATGTTAGTGGACTCTGAACAAAGATATCTCTGTTTTCAAAAGAACAGTTGGAGAAGTATAGTGCAGAGGTGATAGAATTTGGAACTAGATAATTTTACATTTAAATTTCATCTTTGCAATTACTAACTGTGAAACCTTACAAAATTTGCTAAACCTCTCTGATAATCAGTGTCCACATTTATAAAGCAAGCATAATAACAACTAATTTGCAGTTTAATATGTAGGTTAAATAAGATCATGTATTGCAGCATGGTGTTAAGATAATCTATAATTACTAATTTTAAAGTTATTTAAGTTAGTTACCGATATTTCTTAAGTTTTTCAAAATGTGATTTATAATTGGTTTCGCTCTACAATCAGATATCTCTTAAAGAAATCTCTGAGATTATTCTATCCGTCAAGTTCTTAGGAACATTCTGAGTTTTATAGCCTTCTAGAAGCATCTTATGCAGTTACAAGCAAGTAAAATATTATTCACTGCAACCAAACTTTGAACCAAAAAGCCACCTGGCATCTTTCCAATCGAATAGTGTCAACAAAGACCATACTCCAGGATTGCTGAAACCAGCCACAAAACCCCTAGACCCTCACATCTGCTCACTTACAAGCATAATTGAATCCACTGTCTCTTTCTTCTCTAGGTTTTATAACCTTTAGCTCTGCACCCTGTACGCACTCTGTATTTAAGAATTTCTCTTTCTTAGATAACTAAGCACCTGATATTCTTAGCAATTTAAATATCTGCAGAGGAACACTGTGTTGTAGGCCAAAGAACTTTGAAGAATAATATCCAACTCCAGTTAATATTTGCTTATCAAATATATAAGTAAGGAAAACACTAGTGAGGACTTGGAGATATACTAATACCACAGAGAAGGTATAAAGAAAATTGAGTGATTGCTTAATACTTACCCACAATAAGTAAAAGTTAAACCTTGACAGGAAAGAATTACCTGTTAGTTCCATATAACCTTAGTTTCATGTACCCTCTGAAAAAAAAAGACTTTAGACTTTATATATTGAAATTAATTTGTATATTATAAATGAGTAAAAATAGAGAGTTGGGAAGAACTGGTTTCACTATAGGATAAAAATTATATTTATAAAATTACATATAATATATATTATAATAAATATATACTAGATAATAAATTATATGTAATAATATATAATATTTAATGAAAGTTATATATACACACATATTTCACAGAAAAATGTCAGATATTGAATGCACATATAATACTAGAACTCAGAAAAAATGCAATGTATATTTGGAACACAAGACTGATCCACAATCTCAAAGTATTACCCAAGAGATCACTTCTCAAATTCAGATGGAAATACATATCCTAAAATGTAATATTTAACTCATAACCAAATGATCACACATGTTTTCCTCCAAGATTAATTGCCTCCTTTAATGAAGTAAACAGACATAACAACTCCTGCTGTGATGCAAAAATAAGTGTAAACCCACCCTGATATAGTGTTCTTGTCAAAAGAAATCTAAAATGAATCTACACATGAAGAAACTATGAGCTACAACCAAATATGAAATATTTTACAAAGCAACTGACTTAGACTCATCAAAAATGTCAATCTCAAAAAAGACAAACATGATGAGAATGGAAGGACACCAATCTAGATTCAAGGAGACTAAAAATATGTGTGAATAATGAAATGGTTGGCCCTTGATTAGATTTTGGGCAAATCAACAAAAATTGAGAACAATTAGAAAAATGTGAATATGGTCTAAAAACTAGATAATATTGAGACATCACTGCATACCTGGGTGTAGTAATCATGTTGTTAATATGTAGAAAAATATTTTTTCTTCATACATATTAAAATATTTAGGGATAAATAATCATGATATACATAGTTTACTTTCAAATGGTTCAACAACAGAAAATGTGGCAAAATGTTGACAACTGGTGAAAAGTGCCCATTGTACTATTCTTTGAATTTTGCTAGAGCTTTAAATTATTTTCAAAACAAGGTGAAAATAAAGATAATATAGAAAATGCCTAACAAGGTGCTAGGTACATGTGAAGTACCCAAGAGTTCACATCTGGTATGATACTCAAGTCTCATAGTTTCTGATGAGTTACTATGACTCAGCTTTCCTGCAACTCCAGTAAATGATGGCCCTACCTCACTTTGGAGACCCAGATTTGATCCCTCTTTACCTTCCCAGAGTCAAAAAAAAAGAAGGTTGATACATATTCAATAACTTTGTTATGATAGAAATATAAAAAAAGAATGTATTTTCCATCAAAATAATTGTTTTGACAATTTTTCAAGAGCAAGCCTCTCATATAAAATATTAATATATAAAGCATTTTATTTTCTCATAAGCTATAAAGATGAGGCCTATACAGACTCATAACTGGAGGCCTGAAATATAATTTAATTCTATTGCTATGAAACTAAAAAAATTTCACCCTTTATCCATTCATAGATAAGAGCAAAGTATCTTCTGGTAGAGACTTCCACAGAATGGAAAAGCAGATAAGTACACAAGATGAATATATAACCCCTCCATATATTCTACAGGAAAAAAATGTTGAGCAACAATAAAGCAATTAAGCAGAAGACATAAAATTACAATTTTCTAAAAGCCTTAGTAAATAAATGCATTTTATGGCATGACTAAAGATAACTGATGTGACAAGAGAAGGTATAAGGAGAAAGTCATGGTAAAGATCAGTCACCAACTTTGTTTGCTCAGGCAAAATTCTGCCCATAACTTAGCCTGCAAAAAGTAAAGTCAAAGCAAAAAATATAAGAAAAATATTTAAAAGAGGCATTTAATCTTGGAGGAAATAAAATGCCATGTGCATCAATATCATCTTCACCAATCATTTATTGATCAACTCATGTACAATATTCATATTTTTAAGAAATCCCATTAAATATGAAAAAATAAAAATCATTATAAGACTTACTTTTAGTATAGTATAACAGAGTAGTATGTAATTCTGGAGAAATGTGATTTAAAAATATATTTATTTATTCATTCAATAGCTATTTTTTCTGAATGATGAACTTTTCAAGATTGAGACTATATTCCAAAATTTTAGTCCAGCATCTAACAATTCTCTGGCTTATACAAATTAAATAAATATTTTACCAGAAAAATAATAATAGATGGTCTATTTTGAATAACAGAATTTCATTAAACTTAAATTGATTTAATATGAGAAAGTTTTACAGAGAGTAGACTAGAAAAATTAATATTTTGAACATATATATTCTTTTAAAGGCTATGTTTGAAAAACTGTTTGCTTAACAATAGAAAAGTTCAGAATTATATAAATTCTATCATATGGTGTTTCATTTCTAAACACTTATTTTAGTCTTCCTTCACAGTACTTTGACACTTCCCCTGTCAATATGTTGAAACATCTTCCCAAGGCGAGACTTTGATTTACTCTGCCCAATGAGATAATGAAATATGGCTGAAGTGACAGTGCACAAATTCTAGACCATATTTCACACTCTTGGAATTCTCCTGCAGCCACATAAGGAAGTCCAGGCTAGGTCACTGAATTATAGAATGTAACCATGTTTTTGTTTTATATATAGTTTGCTTAGTTCTAGACCAAAGTAAATTTAGATAATAAAAAAGGTATTGTTCATCATTCTAGAAAGTGATTTTAGTGGACCCAGGAAAGAAAGGAAAACAGCATCACTAGAGGATTAACGTCACATTTCTCCACTTTACAATTACCCACTATCAGTTTGAATCAAGCCTTTTAGGAAAAGAAAGTGAATAATTTAACTAGCAGTACAGAGGACTGTGACTAAGAATGCAGGTTGTAAAGAGCATCCCAGTTGCAAAAGAATGAAAACTAAAACAATAATTCATAAAGATGCACTCTTATGTTCATGGCAGCACAATTTACAATAGCGAAGATATGGAAGCAACCTAAGTGCCCGCCCATCAACAGATCTTTGGATAAAGAAGTTATGATTCATATCTACAATGAAATATTACTCAAACATTTAAAAAAAATGAAATCCTATCATTTGCAATGACATTGATGGACCTAGAGGTTATTATGCTGAGTGAAATAAGTTAGACAGAGAAAGACAAATACCATATGATTTCACTTATATGTGGAATCTAAGGAACAAAAAGAACAAATTAATCAAAAACAGACTCACAAATATAGTGGCCAAAGGAGAAAGAGGATTTGGGGGGGGGCCAAAGAATGGGGTGAAGGGTCAAAGATGTACAAATTAGTAGGTGATGGATGATCATGAGGATGGGGAACATGGCATAGAGAATACAGTTAGCATTAATATATAGGCTAGGTGGAGGGACACAGGAGAGAAAGAGCAATTAGGGGGATCATTTTATTAACTACATATATATGTCTACCAATGTACTCTATACTCAAAACTAATAAAATAAAATAATAAAATAAAATTAATGAAATAAAATAGTAAATCTCAAACTCACCTCTATTTTTTGCAGAAATATTTTAGCACCATTCTCTTTATTTCCAATGAATTGTTATTACAAATCTTAATATACATGTTATACATAAATGGAGCTACTACAGTCACAGTAGAAAAAAGGAGATGTCAACAAGTGATCCCTGCACACCTAATAGCCTCAGTGTGGCTCTGAGATATCGCTGCATTCTGTCTGAATTTTATGCAAGGCACTGTGAAAACCACTGAGGATTAAAGAACAAAGACTCTATTTAATTTATAGTTAGATTCATCTTCACTATCAGAACAGTGCTGTATGACATAGACCTTTGGTTGCTATTTGATAAGTGAATAAATGAGCAGGGAAAAGCTAGAGAACAATGTGATAGTAAGTAAAAAAAGTCCAAATAGCGGAATCCCAATTTTACTTACTACATGTAGAGTAAACTTTTGTTCTGCTTTCATTTTGTATTATATGGTTTCCAAAAGTAAGATTGTAGCTTAATAAACAGTGTATTTTATTAAGCATTAAAACCTGTATGATAGAAAAAAACAGGCAGAGAAAGAGTGTACATGATTTTTAACTATGCTTACTTATGCATTATAAGACTTATACCATATGGTGACATTCCTGATTTTATAAAACCCTTTGACATATGATCTTCTAATGTTCTATAAGGGAAAACATTGAATGAAGAAGACACTGTGTTCTTCCAATGACTGACCTATTTAACAGAATTTATTTAGACACTTAATGAAGTGCAGTAATTGTTTCTACTGATTGAGCTTTCATGTAGCGCCCTATAGTGATAATGAATTGAAAGAGTTCTTCCTTTTAATTGTTTTCCTTAACATCAAGAAATGACTTAAGCATTGTGAGGAACAGGAAAAGAGAAACAATGTCTTTATTTAAAAATATTTCTCCAAACCTAAAATTTTGTTTTGATTATTTAAGGAAGCCTTTGTAAAAGAATAGTAATCATAACTTCCAGTTAAAATCATGTAGTTTTTGGCTATAACCTCATATCACTTAGTATCCCTTCCTCATCAGGATCCAGAACCGAGCTGCTGGTAGTCACCAGTTCTCACCAAACACACACACTACTAACATCAAAAAATTCCTGAGTGTGGTTTACTGTTTTTATAATCATAGAGCATTTGGGAGGGTAAAAATGGAACAGAAGTGGACTGATAATTGAGACTCTCATTTTGGCAACTGTTCATTGTACTTGTCAATTTCTAATGGAGTGTTCATTTAACAGAACAAAGCCAAAACATTTCTCACAACCAGGTGAATATTCAGAAATGTAATTGGCAGCATGATGGATCTTAAGTCTTAACATAATACACAGATGTAGATATCAGCTGATTTTTTTAACATGCTTGGACCCTCTCTGATACATATGTGAACACACACACACACACACACACACACACACACACACACACACAACCAGTCACCTGGTAGGTAGAAATAAGTCACTAAGAAAATAGCAAAGACAAATCTACCAAATAAAACAAATTTCTAATAAGAAATGAAGCGTAGCAGAAAAACCTCAGGGAGCAAAGGGAAAACAAATGGAGAAAGGAATGATGATAATAATGATAATGACAATGATATGTATAAAAACTAATGAGAATAATGAATTTTTTATATGATATATCTCATCTAAGGGATTCACAAGGGGCTTACCATACCAAAAAAAAAAAAAAACAGATTGCAGATAAACAATTTCTCATGTGAGAAAACTTGCTGAATAACAGTAAAAAGAAGCACAGCTTATAGGACAGAAAGATGAGAAGAAAACATATCTTAGAAAGGTAGAAAGGAAACATGGGTTGTAAGTTTAAAAGCAACATCTACATTTATTTATCAGTGCTTGGAGAAAAAAGAATTGGCCTTTGAAACAATTCAATAGCTCCCACTTCTTGCTAAAAAAAAAAAAAAATCAAATTTCTTTCCATAAGCTGCCACTCAATGAATAGGTACACATTAGCCATAATCAACTACCTGTGGTTTCCTAAATACACTAGGCTCCTTCACGGCTTCATGGCTTTGTGCTCCATGCTCTTTCTTCCTAAGTTCACTTGGTCAGTAACCATTCTGTAGATCAGGATCAATAAAACTTTTTTGTAAAGGGCCAGATAGTAAATACGTTAGGCTTTATAGGCCACACAATCTCCTTTGCAACCACTCAACTGCATCATATTATTGAGGCAGCTGTCAATAACACATTTAAAAAAATGAGTGTAGCTTTGTTCCAATAAAACTCTATGATGGCCACCAAAGTTTAAATTTCATATATTTCACATGAAAAAAAAAAAAAACATGAAAAACATTCTCAGGCAGTAAGCAGGTTGTAGGCCATTGTTTGCTGATTATTATTCTAAACAAATATCATTGCGTTGTAAAATTGTCTCACATTCCATGGGTAGCAATTCCTTTGCCTTCTTTCAAAGCATTTAGTTTATAATATGTCATTGTTTATATTACTTACCTTCAAATCTACCATTTCTTTCAAATTGTATTCTTGAAAAAGTCAACTATTGTAATTAAGTAGTGGTTAAGAACATAGATTTTGGAGCTAGACCTACTAGATTTGAATCCAAGTTTCAACATTTAAGCTCTCTGTACCTCAGATTTACTCATTTATTAAAAACAAAATGAGAATAATTGTCCATGTAGCACAGAATTGTTTTGGAGCAGGCTTAAAAAATGGTTTTTATAGTTCATGATATAAACCCAGATTTAATAAAAGAGTTCTTATTAACTGGTAGTGGCAAGTAAGAACTTTTTTAAAAATTATAGTAGGCAAATTTTTATTGTCTGGTAAAGAACCTGATACATAATTGGTGCTCAGTAAGTAGATTTTGTATTGGGTAAATGCTTTTTTAAATTTAATTATTTCATATTCTTTACCCCCGTGGACAGTACATTTGAGTAGCCAGGGGTAGAGAAGTAAACCCATGTACAATTTACACAGTAAGTTAAATATTATAAAGCACAAAATACTATATGTGTGGCATTTTTATGTTTTCACAGATGTTTGAGTGAGCACTGAAGTCCATTATTTATTCACTCATTCAGGAAACTTCCACTGAATCTATATTCTGTGCCAAGATGTGATGTTAAAATGAAGAATAAGATATAATATCTGCCACCAAAAAGTTCATAGTTCTTCAGTTGAAATAGGCTGACACACACAAAAAAATAGAATCAACATAATCCAAAAGATGCCATATTAAAGGCAGAGGAAATGAGCATGTGCATAATATAACCAGGGAATCAATAGAATTCATCAAAACAAACTAACAACCTTTAAAATAAATAAGTTGATAATTGAATGAAGTATTGAAGATAAATAGAATTTGTCAGACTGAATTTTCCAGAAAGAGAAACAACTTCTACATGACTGCAAGTGCATTCAATAGCTTAGATTTTTCAGATAAAAACAAAAACAAGCAACCAAACAGAAAACAGAGTTTGCAAGAGAGGTCAAGATGAAGTTGAAAGTTAGTTTCTAATCATGGTATGTATGATGTGGCATATATTGGACTGCAAATGAAAAAGGAAAACACATTTTGTGAGACCAGACCTTATTGCTGTGTGACTTGGACAAGGTATGACCCTCCCTGGGCTGTTTCTTCTGAAGTAGACATTATCTTTAATTTTCTCACCTATAAAATAAAGGTTCTACCTGCTTTAGGGAACCATTACAAATTAAGCGGGATGGTGTTTATAAAATGCCTAGTGCCATGCCTTTTACAGAACTATTCATAATTCTTATTCTCTTTGTCCATCTTTGCGCTGAGATTAGGGAGGGGTCACAACAGTAAGGATGAAATATGGCACGTACCTCCAAAGAGTTCATTATCACAGTGGGATGGAAATTATTGCAATGTAAAATTGAAAAATTCAGGACAGTAACTACATTGTTTGAAAATTCATAAACTAAACTGAAATGAAAAGTGATCAGCAAAGTACAATATAATTTTAAGTAAAAAGGTATAGATGCAAAAGTCTATAAAACTTATTTGTATTTTTTTACAGAGACCAGAAAGAAATGCAGTAAATATTAAGAATCATCACAGCTCACTTATGGAATTAAAGAATAGCTTAATTTTTCCTCCACACAGTTTCTTCATTTTCTAAAGTTTCTACATCAAAACTGAAGAAATTTTACAAAAAAAAATTTGTTAAAATTTTAAGTGCAATATATGTTTCTTTCAGCAATAAAAAAAATAAGAAAACATATATGGAAGTATCTATTGATAGTCATCACCTATGTTTTATATATATTTACATAAAATTTATGTTTAATAATTTAATAAGTATATTTAATGGTATACAATATTACATTTTATGTAATATATAGCATAATATAAAATATAACATAATATATTATAAATGTTATAATTACGTATTATTAAATATAATATATAATTTGTATATATAATATAAATATATAATATGAAATAACTTAATATATAGTAAATACAAGCAGGAGAATTTAGATGTTTCTTTCGAAACTCAGAGTAATGAGTATATCACAATATTAGGAAATTTGAAAATTAAGCCAAGCAAGTTTAGCTTCATAAACTAAATTTTATGTGGCTGAAAGCACACCGTTTAGCTGGCCATTCAATTAAATATGGCAAAAGTTTGACTTTTGCTGTTTTAGAATTACCATATCGATATTTCAGTTTTTCAGGTCACATCAAATGTGTCAACTCAATATAAATATCTGAGTTAAATCTAATATTGCTTTTACTTATATGACCATAACAAAAAATTGATTCATTATTGCTTTATATATATATATATATATATGTAAATGATTCATTATGATACATAATTAAATAATATATCATTATCTAAATTTTCATTCATTGAGTTGTCTAAATGTATTTGCAATCAAATCAATTTTCATAAAGATTGATAGGTTCAAGAAAAACATAAACATTGTATTCCATTACTTAGGGAGAAAAGGCTCTTCTTATTTCAAACTAAGAATACATTAAATTATTTTTTTTCTAGAAAGTTTTATGCTGGTGATTTCAATTTGAATCAATATATTATTGTCATAATTGGTAATATTTTAACATCTTAATTATATAATAGTTGATTTCATATGATGTATTAGCAACATTAAAAAGTTTAATTGAACATAAATATTTGCTTAATTTTTATCCAATTCTACCAAAAAAATACATACTACTTGTAATATTTCAAACACATAATGGACTTTTCTATGTACCCTAAAGTTTTTCTGAACCCTAACTTCTTGTACATTTTCCTTTGCAAGTTTTCACATGCATTATTGATTCTTATTTGCCCTCTATGCCCAGCCCTGAACACAAAACAAAGGAAAAAAAACAAAATCCCTTTGTTCCTGCTCTTGGATTTCTATCAAGATTAATGATACCATTATATATCCAGATGGGAGAAGCGAAGCCATATGATCAACATTTCAAACTCTTCTGGCCACCTACTTCCTGCCATTCAGGAGACAGAGTTCACATTCTTTTCAGAAAGAGTCATGCACCTCCACTGTAACAGAAACATTTTTTAGAGAAAACACAATGATAAAAATCAAATTACTCCTAACTTTTCCCATTACTGCCAAGACTACAATGCATCCTTTTAACTTCTGAGCAAAGAGAGAAAACACCACTATACAAAGCTTTATGACTGACATGAGAGAGGGTCCATAAATCTAGGTCAGCAGCTCCTCTTAGATAAGAAAGAGAATACTATACACTCAATTGCTTCAATTTCTCTAAAAATTGAGTAAGAGCAAGAAAAGAAGTGAGGGGTTATGTTTAGAGAAAGGTGGAATTTAATAATTATTTTAAATAACTGACAGTATTAATTGAAACTGTCAACTGAAGATTAATTTCACTCTCTCCTAGATTATTCCATCTCTTAATGTAGTCAGAGTTAAAATAACATGACCCTAGTTAGCATATAAACTTTTGGCCATCTACAAAGGAAAGAATATTTTCACCAATTAGTCTGCAAAACAATTACATTTTACAAGTTAACTCAAAAAACTCATTTGAAACTGTATTTTGGTCTTACAGTTGCTAAATATTTTGTACAAGTCAAAAGCAAGAATTGATTCAAAACCACTTCTCATTTTCAGCCAGAGATACACAGTCCTGGAATAGGATTTCTTCATGCTTTACCATGACATCTCCACATCCCATCAAAGTCTCAGATCTACTGCTGTCTCTTTCATATATCCTGGGTATCTTCCATCCTCCTTTATTATTGTTCTCATTCAGATCTCTTTATTTTACTTCGGCTATTGCCATTGTATCCTAGATAGTCAGTTTCTCTTTCTTTTCTCATCTATTTCAACATTTACCCCTCATAATGCAGATGGACTAATTCTTTTAAGTCAGGTGAGATCACTCCCCTTCCCAGAAACCTCATTGTAGCTCATTTTCTTTAGCACAACTTCCACAGACCTGTGTAATCAGCCTGCAAAGGTGGTTCTAGGTTTATTTTCTAATAGACTTCTCCCCAAACTTTCTGCTCTGGTCAACTCACAACCTACCAATCCTCAAATATTCCCCTGACTCTATGCTTTTATTAGTCAAGTAATAACTCTCAAAATAGAATTTTTCTATTCTTTTCTAACACTTCTCATCATTAAAATCTAAACTGAAATACTATAAACTTCATAAAGCTATTTATAATCTTGCCAGAAGAAAGGGCACCTTCATTTTTACCCCTATGTAATGTTTAATATCATGTGTCAACTTGGAAGGGCCATGGTACCCAGATATGTGGTCAACCATTATTCTAAATGTTTCTGTGATGGTATTTTTAGATGAGAATAACATTTTTTTAAAATATCCTGACTCTTATACATTCTAATCATGTGTTCTTAGACAAGTTACTTAACTCTCATGAACCTAAAATTCTACAAACTTGTTAGATTCTAATGAGTTTGAATTGAGATATACGTATTTAAGTGTCTGGAGTGGACTTCATCACACAAAAAATATTTTCAATAAATTTAATTTTCCAAGATCAACATTTAAATTGGTGAACACTGAGGAAGCAGATTGTCCTCTACAATGTGAATGGGCCTCATTCAATCAGTTGAAGGTCTCAGTAGAATAAAAGACGGACCTTCTCAAAGTAAGAGGAACTGTTGCAGCCTGACAGCCTCCAGACTTGAACTCCAGCCTTGGCTCATCTCTGGGTCTCAGTTTACTAATGCAATCTGCAGATTTTGGATTTGCCAGCCTCTATAACTGTATGAGTGAATTCCTTAAGATAAATCACATATACACACATCCTATTGTTTTCTCCCCTCCATAATATATGCTACTGCCATTTAGAACTTAGTTCATACTTCCTTCAGTTAAGGTTAAGGTTGTCCATGCTTTGCTCCTCTACTAGATGATAAATCCAGTGGAACAGAAACCCCATTTTACTGCCTTTACGGGTATCCCCACAAAATTATCTGATAGAAACTCAGAGAGTGTTTAATTAACTGGATCAATCCATACAGTCTTAAAAACAACTTCAAAAGGATACCTGTATTAAAATTAATAATATGTCTATTTTCCCTTGTCTTAGAAGTCCTCATCAACTCCAGGTGTTTTGCATTGCTCTGGCTATGACTCTGTGCAAAGTATTAAAAAATCACTAGATTGCATTAATTAAATCAATGATCCTTGTAGCACAAAGGCAATACATGTAAGCCAACATGAATGAGTATCACTATCCTTTCAAAAAGTTGTCTAATCTCTTATTATCCTTACTGTTTTGTTCCTTGATTAAAGCTTTAATCAGCTGATTGTCTATTAAGCACTCATTTATTACCTTACATTTAAGTACTGGTTATACTAAGGACCTTTGAGGGTTTTTACACAGACAGTCTAAGAAAATCATCATTGTAGTGACTTTGACTGAAACACCACATAAAAAAAAAAATGCTTATAAGAAAAAACATTCAAAAATGTAAATAATATTCACGGTTATGATGTACTAAATTGTGAAGACTCCTGCACTACAAAGATGCAAAAAAAGTAATAGACCTCAGCTTGTTACAACTTTAGTAGGATCCAGTACTTCTCAAACATGACTGTATATAAATCCCCTAAAGATCTTGTTAAAATGCAGATTCTGACTGAGTTGGCTTAGGGTATTGTTTGAGATTCCATCTTTCTAACAAGCTCCCTGGTGAAGCCTTGCACTATTCTGAGATCACACTTTGAGTAGCAAGGGTTGAGAATGTATAGTCCAGGACAAAAATCGTTCGGTAAGTTGGCTTCTACTTCTAAGTAGTAATGTCAAGCAATCGGAGATTTCTCGTTTCACACATTTTTATTCGTAGAAAAAATTTCCTGTGACCTATCATACAGAATTATTCACTTAGCCAATTATTTTCCTATGTTTTCTTCTTTCTATGACAGTGTGCTAGGTAATGGGTTAAAATGTGTGTGTGTGTGTGTGTGTGTGCGCGCGCGCACGTGTGTGTGTGAAGGAAGTTCATGAGGATGAGTATTCAAAAATTACCGGCTCTACCTTCATATTGATTATAATCAATCAGTTAAACGTATCATCAAAAGACTTAACTATATAATGATGCACACAGAGAACATGAGTACTTGAAGCTAAGTAGAGATGTGTGGAGTGAGTTTAGTTATATGCAAAACAGGAGAAAATTTTATATAGTTTCTGAAAGAATGAAGGAGACAGATTGTCAAATAGACAAACTTTGCAGTCAGAAATGGGTATTGAGTATTAGTGTAAGTGACATATACAAAAATTGAAGAATGTTGATGAGCACAGATTATTTCCACTGTGATAAAGACTGAAATAGATGCAAATATAATTTCAACATATTAAAAAAAAAAAACAGATGGTGCAGAAGGTAGAAAAAAGAATATGGACTCTCTATTTTTATGAGCTTTCCCAAGGTAAATAAGTCTATCATGGAAGAACAGAAACATTATCATGTGTATACAAAATATCATTAAGAGATGCGTACAGAAAAAAAAGTTGAAGCATTTAAAATTCGATAGATGGTGGAACTGGAAGAAAAAGTGAACTAAGAATTTTTTATTTAAAAAATTAATATGGTAGATTAAGATCCATTTTATGCTTTTTAGTTTACTTTTCAAAGATAATATATAAAGGGTATCAATGACTATAGTGTTTATTTTGTCAAAACACTGAAAAAATTAAATATTAAGTTTATAGTAACTAGTAGATTAACCTCAGAAGAGCTGATAACAATTATTTGATGTGCACGCTGGAGAAAAGGTAGTGGAATAAAATTAAATTTTTCCTTTACTAAATGGTACTCAAATGTTTAGACCGCTTTGGAGCAAACCAGATTCAATCCAGCATTATGTCAACGAGGAGTAAGCTGTGAGTCCCTAGTGTGGCAAATCTCTGCAGTGAACATATTCTATATCAGATTAGGTCACTGTGACCTAAATGTAGCAAATGCTTACAGATGTAGCATTTGAAATACATGGGAAAATGTGTCAGTGTTTTCTACATGGTTCAGAAAGAAAGAAGTGTTTTAAATGTGTTTTAAATTAGTAATTCTAATACAAACAATTCAACCAATATCATAGCTTAATTTAAGAATATTAAAATTTCTTTTCTTAATATATTTTATAGAATTTTTTTTCTCTTCTAGTAGAAAAACCAATCAAGGATTGTTTATCTAGAATTAATTCATCCTAAGAGAATCTAGAGAGTTACAATAAAACTTTCATGGCTTACATGTGAATTAGAACAGTAAAATAAGAAATATAACATAGTTTCAGAAACCATAATAGTTAGCAATGTTATAATTACAGATAGGATATGTTTAATGATATTAATGACTTACATTTAATTTTCAAAGTAAACAATGAGATAACAGAGAATGTGTCAGTATTTTCTACACAGTTCAGGAAGAAAGAAGTGTTTTGATTATAAATAACTAATGCAAACAATTCAACCAATACCACAGCTTAATTTAAGAATATTAAATTTTATTTTATTAATATATTTTATAGAATTTTTTCCTCTTCTAGTAGAATATCTAATCAAAGATTATGTACTGAATTTAGTCTTCCTGTATTTTTAATCTTATATATTCTGAACTGCTTCATTAGCCTTTTAATAATTGTAGTGGTACATAAGACACATGCATATCCATGTTCACAGGAAATATATATGCTAAACTATTTAGTGGGCATGCAGCTTACTTTCAAAAAAGTATGTGTTGTGAGAAAGAAAGGGAAGGAAGAAGATGGTGGAGGGAGGAAATAAAGCCAAATGCAGCAAAACATTGATTTAATTTGAATAAAGGATAACAAAGTTCTTTGTACTTATAACTTTTCTTATGTTTGAAATTATTTCAAAATAAAAACAATCTTTAGAAATCATATTAGATAATATGAATTCTTGAGAAGTTCAGGAACACAGAATAAAAGTTGAAAAGCTGACAAGTTTCTAGAGCAAGATTTCTCAAGGAGAATGCTGGTCACTCAAGGGCCTGAATGGGTTTGATTATGTCCGTGAACTTTTTAAAATGTATGTACACATTTGTGAAACAACTTTTCTACTTGGAGTTTTCATCACCATCAAAGAAATGTGTGGCCCCAAAAAGCTTAGAAATTACTGTATTAACTTCTGTTAATAAAAAGACACCTTTAAAAACCTAAGATAGAAAACAAACTAGGAAAAGAAATTCTAAATATGTAAATAACAAAAGACTAAAACTAAAAATATATAAAACCTGTAAATTAATACAAAAACAACAGTCTAATAAAAATAAACAAAAGACATCAACTTCTATTTCAAAGAGGAAACACATGGCCAATAAAAATTCAAAGAGCTATTACATCTCATTAGTATCAGAGAAGTGCACATCAAGACTACCATATCATTTATACACATTTGATTAACATAAAGAAAAAAGACCAAGTATTGAAGAGGATATGAATTAACAGTATTTTATAGAATACTGAGTGTATAGTTATCTAATTATTTTTAAAAACACACTAGCATTCTCTTATGAAGATAAGGAGTCACACAGTCCATGATCCAGCAATTCTAGACATATATCCAAGAGAAATCTTTACATGCATATACAAGGAATACTGTTAACACCAAAAAAACCTCACAACTGAATACATCTCAAGTGCCATGTGAACTCATACTATATACATACACACACACACACACCCCTCCAGTTCCTGGCACAGAGTTCCCCCAAATTCTTGTAATTTCCTAACTGACAAAGCCCTAGGAACATCTTTTTTTCCTACTGTATTTGTTCTTTGATTCTGTTTCTTGACACAGAGCTCCAAAAACACTTGAATTTCCTAGGCAATAGAAGCGTCTTCCATCCTAATGAAGTTACTCTTCCTGGGCTTCTGGATAGCTTCAGGTCAGGGGCTGGTCACCAGAAAGACTAAGCCATGTTCAGGAGTTTAGAACTTTCAGTCCCACCACCCTCTCCTGAGAATGAATGTATGAAGTTCTGGAGATTGAGTTAGCAATTGATCATGAGTACATGATGAAGCCTCCTAAAAATTCCCAAAGTATGAGGCTCAGAGCTCCCAGATTAGTGAACATGTAGAATTGTGAGAATGGCAAGATTGATGAGGGCACAGAAGCTCCACACCCCTCCCACATACTTTGCCTCCCATGTATCTCTTCCATCTTGCTGTTTCTGAGTTACACCATTTTATAATAAAGTGGTAATCTGGTAAGTAATCTATTTTTTTCTGAGTTCTGTAAGTTCCAACAAATTAATAGAATTAATATAATCTGAGGAGGATTGTAGAACTTCTGACTGATAGCCAATTAGAAGCACACATAACAAGCTGTACTTGTGATTGGCATCTGAAGTGGGGCAAGAGGTGGTCTTGTGGGACTGAGCTCTTAACCTCTGGCATCTGACATAATTTCCAGGTAGATAGTGTCAGAATTGAGTTAACTTGTAAGACATCCAGCTGATGGTGTAGAATTACCTGACATGTGAAAAACCCACACATCTTGCATCAGAAGTGAAGTGTAGTAGAGTAGTATGAGAGCAAAGGAACAGAAAAAATATGTTTTTATCCTATATGTCCCAATATTCAAGATAATTGTAATAAGCAGCTTCTAAAATGACCCACATGACCCTTGCCTCCTGGTATCCATGCCTTTAGGTAGTCTCCTCGCATACTGAATTATAGTCACCTATATAACCAATAGACTTGCTAAAGTAACGATACATGACTTTCAGTTAGAACATTGAAAACACTACAACTTTTGCCTTGATCTCTTAGGTAGCTTGCTCTAGAAAATATCAGCTACTATGTTGTAAGAACATTCAAACCTCTCCATTTAGAGGCCGGCATAAAGAAGAATTTGCCAGCACCAACTTATCAAACCTGCAATGAAGCTAATTTGGAAGTGAGTCAACCAATCTCAGTGAAGCCCTCAGATGAGTATAACCCAGCTGAGATTAACTCTAAGATCATGAGAAACCTTGAGCTTAGCTTTCCAACTGAGTTGCTCCCAAATTCTTGACCCATAAAAACAGTATATAATGAATGTTTTAATCCACTAAGTTTTAGAGGTACTTGTAAGCAGAAATAAATACTTAATACAAAATATTTTTATAAAATTCAAAATTAATCAAAACTTAATAAAATATTGCTAAACATGCATACATAGTCTTTAAAATTAATTTAAAAGCAGTGAAATGAGCCACAGAAGATTAAGAATAGTGTTTACTTTGTGTGGGCAAAAGAAAAGGAATTAAATTGTAGAAGAGCATAAAAATAGATTAAAATTATTAGTGATGTTCTAATGCCTCAGTTGGGTATTGTTTTTGTAGATGACCATTAAATTACTAACAATTGCATTCATTTTTTAAATACATAGACCAACGATTACAGTGTTGCCACATCACAGGTTATAGTTAATTGAATTCTGTGAATCTAAGATCCACTGAGAATTTTTAAGGGATATAGCATGGATAAAGAACCATTGCTCTAGAGCCAGAATGCCTTCCCAACTTCTGTAAGATAAAAATCTGTCAGAGGTTGACTATTCATAAAAGAAAATGAACAGGAAATAATATAGCCCCTAAGTTTTTCCTGAGATAGAAATATATAGAGTTGAAGATTTTAAATGATCCATAATTTAACATTTATTTTTACCCTTCTCTAGTGTCTATTAGATCTAGAAAAAAAAAAAAGAAAGAAAAAAAAGAAAAGAAAATGGAGACTCTTCCTGAAATAAAGAAGAGAAGCCTAGTCTTCAGCAAGGGCTATAGTGGTAAAGGGATAGAAAGAATAATGACATTTGCCTTGTGGAGATAACTTTCTAGGTCCAAGATGGAGCTACTCCTGCCCAAGATGCTATGTCAGCAAACAGAAACTTAGATAACTTTATTTTACAACCATGTAACTTTCTTTTATATCTTTAAAGTCTTTAATTGTCACTTTTCTGTATTTGTCTTTGAAGTCTTTGTCACTTTGGTTACATTAATATTTTTGACAAACTTCCCAAAAATTAAATTCTAGGAAGTCTTTTTAACCTTGAACTAACTTTGGAATTTTCCAAAGGTCCCTGAAACATCTCAATAGATTTGTTCTCTATCCTTATAAAAAGAAAAATGGTTAACTAGCTTGGCTTATTTGATATGTTAAATTACATAAAAAGCATTGTCAAATAAAAAGTGATGTTTAACCTTCTTAAGTTATATTTGTATGTGTACATGTTATTTACATAAGCATTCCAGAAATCACATAATATTATTAAATATCAAACATGTCCTGCTACACTGTTATGAGTCATTATTCCAGTTATTTTAAAATGTTGTTTATTATATAAATAGCCAAATTTCCTTGCTAATTCATTATAATAAACTCATTAAATCTTTAACCATTGGTTTTTACATCTCTTGTCATTTATGAATAATTATTGTTTTCCTCTGATGCTTTTGCAAAATTGATATTAATGGAAAGGATCCTACAAAGTACTCTTGACTGCTGTTGTTACTGCCAAATTCAAGATGTCAAACCATGGATGCATATGTCACAACTGAAGAAGGCTTCACTTAACATCTGGTCTGTATAAGTTCAGAAAACCTTAAAATCAAATTGACTAGGAAGAAAAGTAGCTGACATCAGGGTAAACTGTTTCCTCCTAAGATGTTAGCCTAGTAACATTTCTTTCTATTCCTCCTTCACTCTCTGACCATTCTTTTACTAATTCTTATATTATAAAGGTCTTTATGATTATTTTGCCCACCTTTTGACCTGTCCTGGCCTGAAATGATAATGCCATTGTTCTCATATCTTGGGTTACTGCAAAGGAGCATAATCTAATTTCCAACCAACTGTTGGATTTGCTATGATGCCAGAGATATCTGTAGTTCTGCCCATTGCAAACTTCTTTCTGATTTTTGGTAACAAGATTTTCTGAAATAGCCCACTGGAGAAACATTTCTGGGAATGTGGATCACAGCCATACAAAATACATTAATAAGCCAACTTACTTAAAAATTTTCCCACTTTTTAGTATTATTTCTAGACTTATTTGATTCTAGCTGGTTTGGGTCATGGGACCCTGGCTCAGGAGCACTCTCCAACTATGGGCAGTGTTTTGTTGCTAATAATTATTATTGTTTCCCTAATACACTGTAATTTCTCAAAAGTTTTAAATGCACATGGTCTCTCTGTGACTGGTATGACAAAAGAGCACAGAAAAATGTACCCAGTTCCAAGAATAGAAACCTGACTATCTCTTATGAATACTACTCTTAGACATAAAGAGGCAATGGTAAATGAGAGTCCCACTAACACCACTATTTTTGATCCAAGTGTCTGAATGGTCAAAAGGATGATTAAAGTGAGGTATATTGAAATAACTTTCTATGCCCAACATGCAGCCATTCTCATCTAGGAGTATCATGTCAGCACACTGAAACTTAAATAGCTTTTGTGACCATATAAATGTTCCACTGGACCAGAAAGGCAGTATACACCCAGTCGGATAATTTTCAAACACCAAGATAACTCTGGGACTTCTCACCCCAAACTAGGTTGACTATATGGCCCCCATCAATCAGATATTTTCTGTTTTTCTCTTCATTCTTTATTTTTTAATCCTCTAAAAGCTTCTTGCCTTCTACCTCATTTTGCAGTTCTACAAAAGTTTTCCTCATAAATTGTTAAATAAAGTTTGTTTGTATCACCTAAATTGTCTTCTCTAAACATTTTTTAACAACACTAAGAAATAAGCAGAATAAAAAGTAAGATTTCTCAGGATTAACCTGTAAGAAAGGAACTGATCACAGAAACATAAATAAAATTTAACATTTTATTTAATAAAATAATCTAAATATAGGATAGGAGGATTGATTTTTTTTTAATATCTCTAACTTGAACTTCACTTCCTAAATATTTTCATTCTCTCTGTTTCATTATTGAAATTAGTAGCATTGTTTTTTATAAATTTCATTAGCTAGATTTAATTTTTATTTTGAGCTAAATGGTTCTAAAACATAACTGAAAGAAAAAAACATTTAGAAAAAAAGAGCAATTCTCAAAGTTAAAGAAAATAAGCAAATTCTGTTTTGTCAAAAGGACAGAGAGAGGGGGAAAAAAAGATAATATTTTGAAACTAAGATGTGAAGCAATTAGTTTAAACCAGCAGAATTTCTCAATCATTCCACAGATATTTATTATGGAACTAAATTAGTATAAATATCTGAATGATGAAACCAGTCCTTTGACAATATTACAGTCATACCATGTTATTAGAAAGACAAGTCACTGAATTTACTGACCCTCCTTCTAAGAAGTTATATTCCAAAGAAGCCTGAAACACAGATAAGAGTCTTTTCTCCTTTAAAATATCATTATTTTTTTTTATTCTGATAAACTTCTCTCACCACCATTTATTAATAATAATTATTTGGGTTATTTTTATTTATTCATTTTTTATAACATAATATATATAGTGACTAGTTAATATGTACTTGACTAATTTCCAAGAAACTTAGGTAATGAGCTTTAACAATGTCACTCTTACATTAATGTCTTCAGCAAATAACCTCGCCCATCAGGGCCCAATTCTCTTATCGATAAAAATAAAAAGTTGTCTTAAATAATACTGACAATTCAGTCAGAACAAAATTTGTAATCTATGATTTATTATTGAGCACTTCTTTAGTATAAGGTGATATTCTGGAATTACCAAAGATCTGCCATTTTAATTAATAAAATCAAATTTCATGAAGATGTGTTTTGAATGTATATAGAAAATGTAAAGCTATGCCCACCCTACCCACCCACCCCACAGCGTGAATGACGTGAATCATAAAGTGAGTCTCTGAAAACTTCTTTTCTGTTGTTACTGTGTGTGTGTGTGTCTTTTTGATCTATTATCCCTCTAAAGTCTGATGTCTCTTACCTCCACATTCAGAATTTAAACACTGAAACAAATACATCTCACAGAATTGTCACAGCATTTGGCATAAATAAAGTAACCATCTGGAACCACCTAAACAAGAATCATTCCAGCACTGACAACCTGTTGTAAACATCCAATCATGACCCAGACTGAGAAAAGATAAGAGTTTTTAATGAATTAGTGATATAGTTATAGAAAGAAATCATTACCAGATATGATATCAATGAAGAGAAACAAACAACAAGAAACCTTTCACTCTAGGAGACTACCCATAAATCTTACCCTATAACTGCTATTATTTATTATGAACTTGCCTTGATGCATTACTTGGACCAGGTGTATTATAAGGTTGAGAGTTTATGCCACTGATCATATCATCTATATGATTCAAAAGCCAAATGGTACCTATATTAGTCAGGATTATCTAGAAAAAGCAGAACCGACAGGACACACAAAGATACATAAGAAGGGATTTATCATGGGAATTGGCTCAAGCAATTATGGTGTCTGAGAAATGCCGTGATATGCTGTTTGCAAGCTGGGGAACCAGGAAAGATGGTAGGGTAATTCAGAGGCTAAAGGCCTGAGAACTTTGTGGGAAATGCAGGATGTGCTGCTAGTATAAATCCAGAAATTCTGAGAACCAGCAGCTCTGATGTCCAAGGGTAGAAAGAAAAGTCCCAGCTCAGGAAGAGAGAGAGTGCATTAGCCCTCCCTCTGCCTTTTTGTTCTGTTTTGGCCCTCAACAGGTTGGATTATGCTCTCCTATATGGGTAAAAGTAGATATCTTACTCAGTGTGCTGATTCAAATACTAATCTCTTCCAAAAATAACAATAGAATCACCCAGAAATGTTTACCAGCTATATGGGCTTCCCTTAGCTCAGTCAAGTTAACACATAAAACTAATCATTACATTACCATACCATATTTAGAAATAACATTATTAGAAATTTTTGTTTTATAATACTTGATATTTAAATGCTTATAATGCAGTCAACAGGTAAATGTATGTGATAAACTTTATTTCTACAGAACTATTTATTCAGAATTTTATAACTTCGAATTTCTAACAAATTCATTCTTATCACATGAAATCTGGGGGCTTATAATCACAGATATTTGAAAATAAAATAAATGAGTAAATTTAGAAGTTATATGAGAAAGTAAAGTACAGTACAAAGAAAAACAAAGTCAAAAACTGAAAACTCAGACTTCAGGCATGTCTGGAAATAAAAAGGTATAAAATCTAACATTTAAATATGGCTATAATATTGTGCTATGTTGGTATGTTCCTATTTTATTCAATTTCCTCAATTTTATTCAGAAGTCATTGTTCCCTATAGGGTGATGAAAAATACAGAACACAGGTCAATGGGAACTTTTAGAGTTTATTTTTAAAACTAGGTTGTAATAAATTAAAATATTTGAAGGATCAGTCTCATTCTTTCTCAGATTTATCAGTCAGTTTCACATATGGGAATCTTAAAATAATTATCTCTTATAAACTTAGTATGTATGTATTTTATGAATTAATTTAATGTTATGTATGTCAGAAAAATCAGTTATTTTTGTCAGTTTTTTTTGTCACATTTAAAAAGTAGTTTTAGATTTTGAGTCAAATAGATCTGAAGTCATATATAAATGATACCAGTTACTGAGAGATTAACTAGTAGCACCACCATTAAGAACAGTTACCTTGAGATGATATTTATAAATTTTTCAGACAAAAGAGGATGACAAGATGCATGTAAATATCACTTTCAAAGCAAAAAACAACCTGACAAAATTATTTTTACAATATAAGCATTATAAATAAAAAAATTAAAATTTTAAGTTGCAAAATATATCTTACCATTCATTCTCATGGTAGTACTTATCACTTTATTAAAATGATTTTAATTTAATTAGGTTGGAAATTTTTCTTTGCTTATAGGAAATCAAAATTAAGAGTATTCTTCATGAACTTTCATTCCAGTAACAAAATGAACCTTATCTAATTTTTAATAAATATTGAAATTAATCTTAAAATAATCAAGGCCAGTTTATTCCAAATGTATTAAGAAATATGGTACCAATAAGTCATTAAATGAGTTGCCAATAATACCTAATATTTTTAAAGATTAAACAATTAATCTAGAAGTAATTGACAAAAATTAATGTATTATGTTATTATTTGTTTTATGTCATTATTTTAAAATGTATTCTATCACTGTATAGGCAAAATAAATTTTATGGGCAACAACACAGATTGTATATGCAAAGAGCAAAATTAATTATTAGTAAACCACTGTGCAACTTGTTTCAAGAATGCAAAGATGGTAAGGCTGAGAAGATGAGTGAAATATGGACAGCAAAATAAATAAAAAGCTACAAGAGGCTTTTAAAAAGGGATACTCTGGGTGCAAGTTAAATAGTCTGTAATAATCATTGTAAAATTCAAAGGTGAAATAGATTTACTATCATATTTATTTCAGTGTAATACTATATTGTGATTGTGCTAGATAAAGCATTTATTTTTGGATTATAAGAATATTTTTAAATAAAAAAGTCACTATTTGAAAAAAATCTATAAAATTTCTATAATAAAGAATTATTTCATGGATTGTTTTAACATATGAAATAACAAAATGCCAGTATTATAGAAAATATAAAATATGACCTTTTAAAATCTTTAGACAAGACATGATTTTTTTTATCAAGACACCAAAAAGTGATGTCAAAGTTAACAGATTATGTATCTACATGAATATTTAAAATTTGTAAATGACATAAAAAATATATGCCAGTGCCTCCTTCACCACACACAACCCATAAACCCAGGTAATAAAGGCACAAATGACAAATTGAGAAGCATTTAATAAAACACTTATCACAAAAATAGGGTTAATACTTTTACTTTTAAATAGTTATTTCAAATAAGTGAAAAAAATAGAAATTATTCAGAAAAGTAGGCAAAAATATTAATATGTAACTACAAAAGAGAAAATATAAATGGTTACTATAGATATAAAATAATAGTCTTAATAAAAATAAAAAAAATACCAACTTAAAACAAATTGTGATTTTTACATATCATTTTGGTAGCAACTGAATTAAATTATCATCCCAATGCTTTATCTTGACTTGACTCTTTCTGGAAATGAATTTGTAAAGTTCATAAGTATAAACACATGAGTACAATATTTCTACAACCAGAATTTATTCAATAAATATTATTGGACAAGTATCGGACAAAAAGCTAAGATGTACATCCAAGGTTGCTCACTGCAATGTTTTAAACAATAAAAAATTATAATCATGTTAAATATTCATTAATTAGGAATACTAAATTTTGTTTTATACAAATAATGGGGTATGTTAAAGTAATCAAACCAGAGGGCTATTAGTCTGAGTGGCTCTAATAATTTGGTGGCTTACATAAATCAACCAAAACCTAAGCCAGAATTAATATACTAAAATCCAAGAAAATACAACTTAAGAAAGACCAATCACAACCAGCCAACTACACTTTTTCAAATATGTCAATTGCTTGTTACAGCTAATCGGATAATTTCCTTGATTTGCTTCTGTGTCTTCTATATAAAAACTTTCCCTCTAGTTCATGTTAGAGGAGCACCCCTAACCACTTTCAGTTTAGTGCTGCCCAATTCAAATTAATGTTCACATAAACTCTTGAAAAATTTTAATGTGCATCAGTTTACTTTTTAACAGGTATTATATATTTCTTTAGCACGATGAAAATATATACATATATATATGTACAATTTATGTACTTACGTGCACACTACAAAATATTATTGAGTAGAAATTGTTTATAAGTTCACAGAGTGCTTTTCCTTCTAACATCAGAAATAGAAACTTATTGAAACTGATTATTTATAGTTTTTTTCATCCTTGAGAGACTAAACCCTAAATGAGAAGAAGTATCAGGATATGGGTGGAAAGTGGGAGGTGTAGCTATAACACATTAACCTATTTATTACTTTCATGCATCAATGTTTTTTTTTATTTCTAAAGTTAACATTCTTTACTAAAATATCTAGTCTCTCATTTTCCTATACTTATAAAATTCAAATATATTATTGTCATTTAAAATAATTCACTTACATTATTTTACAATTATTTTACAAGTTCAGATAATACAAATATCTGAATATAACAATTAGCAATTATAGTTTTTTAATTTTTTTCCAATGAGCTTTTTAACTAAGCTTAACTCTGCATACATATGCATATATATAATTTAATAAATTTAACAATATACTTAATATTTAAATATGTTCTTTCATAATGTAGAAATGCAAAGAATAACTGATTAAATAAAACCACATAGTTGTCTTTTCCAACTATAGAGTCTAAGAGCTTGGTATGAATACCTATCTAAAGAATATGAAGTATTATATATAAAGCACATATAAGAGACCAAGGTTGAAACTTTATTTCTCTTCCTCCCTCTCTCCCTCTCTGTCTCTCTCTCTCAAAATACATATCAAGATTTAAATTACACAGTATGAAGCTTAAATTAGTTATTATCGAAAATGTCTAATTGTCAATGGTTGATCTTGAAACTTTCCTAAATTTTCAATGAGGTAATTATTATTGTTTTATTTCAAGAAAAATGGTTCCCATCTCCTGACTCTGAGTACCTAAACTTTTAAACAAAAGGTTAATACAATACTGTTTTTTGCAGTATCCTGATGTTGGAGGTTTGAGTTAATTTAATACAGTCCATTTGGTATTTTTTGAGCCTTCCACATACTTATCCCATCCCAAATAAAAAGATTTGCACAGAAATTGATTTTTTTTTTTTTTGGTGTATTACAGCTCTCTTCCTAAATACGCATAGGATCATGGTACTCATATTTATTTTGACTTTCTCAGAATTTCTTCTATTCTCCTAAGACTAACTGCAGAAACTTCTACTCCTGATGTGCTACTTGCTTTCTGTCCTTTTTCTATTCTCACAACCCGGTTCCCATTTTAAAAATTAACTCAAAAAGAAGTGACTCATAATTTCAGAAACTTAATCTGAAAATAAAAGAATATTTCTCTTTAGAGATACATTTCTATACTTTTAACTTTATTTTCCTAATTTTGAAATTATTAGATAAAAGTTAAAAGATAAAATAAGGTTACTTTTTTAAGTTCTCAAATCTTCCTTATTCAGTATTTAACTTCCTTAATAGTATCTAACCTTGTGTCCATAGAAATATGTTTTTTTTTCTCAAACTTACCTTTAATAGATTTCACCAGACAATGCTTTTTCCATTAGAATGTTTTGTAATATGTTGTTTGACATTTTTAATACAAAAGGGCATTTTTAAACTGTGGTTAGCATAGTGGTGGATAATAGTTAATGCTTTTAAATTTTTCTCTAAAGAAACAGCATGTTTTGTGAAAGAAGTTCAATGACATATTTAAGTAAAGAACTATCCATAAGAAATTGTTTAAAATTTGAAAATATATCATTTAGAACAAAACTGTTCACTTCAAAACAACTTCTATCTCCATAATACTGAATATAGTTCCCAATATTAGTTAAAAGTGCCCATATTAACTTCAGAAGATGACCAAATTTCATTATGGTTCAGTTTTATGGACTGTGGCACAATATATGTGAAAATGATATTATGTAGTAGGCAGCTGTTTTCAAATAATAACCAATGATTTGGGTGCTATTTTTCCTTTCTATGCAAACAAACTATTTTAAGCCTTCTTAAGCCATTTACCACCTCAAAGTAGAAATGTAGCACAATAAAAATAAATAAATAAATAAACAAACAAACACAAAATAAATGCTATGGAGTTTAAAAGCTAGTGTTTTGGAATTACATATATCTAAAGAAACTCAGAAAATATGAATGTGTCATAAATTAAAACAAGACTTTCTAACCCAGAAAGGAGCTAAAGATTCTCTATTTTAGAATAGTGGTGGAAGAATTGGAAAGGAAGTAAAAGAAATGCATAGATAAGAAGGTCTTTGAAAAACAAAAAAAAAACTAAACTCTCCTTCATATCATGTGTGGAGGTGAGGGAAAAGAAGTAAGGGTGGGAAGTAGAAATGCCTGGATGTCTTATAGGTTTGGAGAATTAGAGCATCTGGGAGTTTGCAAGTTTTTTAAGAAGCATGTCTGGATGGGGTATCTAAAATGATAAATATACCAGGCATTCCTAACCAGGTTCTCCATAGATCAGTGTGACCCAAGAACAATAGCATGGACTTGTGTGACTGAGAATGGCATGGGAATAGGATGCAGGTAAACATACAATAATAAATTATGACAGTCCACATAAGTTTTCTTGAAGCAATATGATATGGAAGCAACAGAAAGATCTCCAAGTCCCCAAGAGCTGAGAAAAAAAACAGGCCTTGCAAGTTCATTATCTGCAGGATGATTATCAAACCAGACGATATCAGCATAAGTACAGGACACTGAGATCAGGTGAATCTCAAAAATAAAAGAAAATAACTTCTGGAACATTGTAAACCTCCAGAATTTATAGGCTCTCCTGAAGATAAAAATGAACCATAAGTGAACTGAGATTAGAATTTTGTCACTTACCAGCATAGGGGTTGTTAAACTGAGTTATTAAGTTGAGAAAATAGGAGATTATATTTATCAAATAATTAAATTTGTATCCTGAGATGACTTACTATACTTAGTAAACTCAATGTAAATTTTATAATCTGCAAGAATTGTTTCTTTGGAATCACTCTTTCATAAAAAGAGTAGTAATTGAGTTTTATTATAAAATAAAAGTAATATTTCTATTCTGTATAATGCCTCAACATCAAAGATAGCTATATTTGAGGCCTGTTCAAGCAATTCATAACAGCCATTTATTAAAAAGATATTAAATATATCAGAGAAACTTGCTTTCACAGAGTAATTTGTTGTTCCAAACACTTCATTTTTTATTCTAGAAATGTTAATAGATTTTTTTTTTTAAGAAACATATATCAAGTTTACCAAAAGGGAAATTGTGAGTGGCAGAAAGCACTTTGTGATACTAACTTTGCCTAAATAATGAATATATTTTCATCAAAAATGTCTTCATGTTTTTCCTTACTCAGGGATTGAAGGCTAAGCATTCCCTTCTCCAGGTCTTTTTTAAGTCTCCGGGATAAAGCACATAATGCAGTTATATAAGTATGTATTCCATGCTAATCATTTCTTTGCTCCAGGTAATGTAGATAGTGTGAAAGAACAGTGAACAAGATGTGCTGTCAGCGGGGCCTTTGGGCATTAAATTCTCTAAGCTTTGGTCTCTTACCTAGTCAATTAGGAGGAAGAATATGCCCTCTATCACCCTTAGAGTAGTGTGCAGGAATCATTTATGACATTTAAAAAAAGAAAGAAACTTAGTTAACAGTGGAATTTTGCTGTTGCAGTTTTGATGTTGTTGCTATTGTTGTTGATCTGGGATAATATCTATCCTAACATTTTTGCTCCTAAATTATTCAATTAAAACATAGAATGTAATAATATAAAAATGCTTAAGTAATCAAAATTTATTCCATTTGATAAACTAAAATTATTAAAAAATAACAATAACTATATTAATACTAAAAAGATTGTTGTAGTTGAAAATAAAATATCATATACACTATGATCATTATTATTGTTACAAGCAAAAAGAGTCTCTGAGTGGTAACATCATGGAAATTTCTTTCATTCTAATATTCTGTACATCCTATAATGTGCATATGTTAATTATTTAATTGGAACAAATCATCATTTCACAAAATCTTTTAATTCTAACACCACTTCCTTCAAATTCTGCATTATTTCTTTTAGTTTAGCAAAGACTGATTCTCTTTTCTAGTTAGAGATTGTGATCAAATTCCCTCAGACACTGACATTACACATGTCATGTGTGCACTGCGCACCAGTAATAGGTTCATTAATTTCACCATAATGTGAGTGCTACCCTGGAGTTATCCTGGAAGGGAGGTGACCAGCTATTAAGTGGTTTTCTGTAATAAAACTAGTTCACAGGTAAAACACTTCCCCATTTTTCTTCAGACAACCTGTATTTATCTGTTTAAAAGCATTTACCTAACAGATTTTTCTGGAGTTAGTCAAATCACAGTATAACCAACTTTATAGCTCAAGACAAATGCTCTGTGGGCACATTACCATGTAGTTTTGATACAACCTTCTGTAATCCCGTTAAAAGCAATAGGTTCCAATGAACAGTCCTAAGCCACCAACAAAGTAGATGTCTTCAGAACTTTTTGTTTTAAAAATAATAAACATGGGGCCTTCTATGCATTACAATGATATAGAAGGGTTACCTAAATCAATTCTAACTATACTGTTAAAATGAAAAGCACAGCTTTAAGTTCTTTATTTTGCAAAATATAAGTGAAATTATAGAATATAAATAATGATGTAATTCATACAAAAAAATATGGTAGTCTAACAGGTGCTCAAGACTAATAAAAACTGTTGCCAAATAAAAGAAAGGAAGCATTACATTAACCAAGGACATAGATTTTGCTTTTTTACCTATTGTCATCAAAATAGCAACTATGCATAGAAGCATATAATCAACACATTTCATGTCTAATTTAATACTCTACATTAATAATCACTAATATAATGTTATAACCAAATAACATGATTATATGGTTATAACCTATATGGATATAAACATATTTTCTTATATATTAAGATGATTTCAGTATCTCTATAGACATATACTAATTAATATCTTTTTTAAAAATCCATCATTTCATTCCACGTATTGCTCTTGCTTCATCTTTTTCTAGTTCCCTTTTATAGAAAGAAATCTTTATATTGTCTCTTCATACAATCACCAATTCTATGCTCAACCCCTTCCAGTCAAGCTTTATCCTCTCCACTATGTTGACCAAAAGTAACAATAATTTCTAAGTTGCAAAATCCAATAATCACATTTTACTTGGTATGTCAGCATTTTTCAACAAAATTGACATCCCCTCTCTCTTTAAGAAATTTCTCCTTTGGCTTCCAGAATTTTATCTTTCTCTCACTGGCCACTTTTCCATTCTCTTTGCTTATTTCTCATTTTCTCCTTCATCATGGGATGTTTAAAACCTAGACTTTAGACTTCTATTCACTAGACTCTCTTTGTAGATAAGCCTTGAAGCTTTGTGACTTCAAATACCTTTGGCATGTTGACAACTATCAAATATATATTTCCATCTCTGCCCTCTCAGTTTTGAATCCTTGTTTCTAATATTCATTTGGCATCACTACTGAATCTCTAAAAAGCATCACAATAGAAGGAATTCAAAAGAGAATTATTTTTATCCATACTCTCACATGCTCTTATATTTATTTTAGAAAAATAATACATAGTCAATTAAGTTAAAAACTCCTAGAATTTCTTTCTTTCAGTCCCAATGTTTATCAGCGAGTTTGGATGGTAGCTCCAAAATGTGCTTAAAACTATTCACTTTATCTTCGCTGCTACCACCTTACCCAAAGCATTATCCTTCCTTGCAGTGACTGCTAAAATTACCTGTAACTGATACCAAAATGTGACAAAGAAGACATGAAAGTGAGTAAATGCTGTTGAAAAAATGTCACTGATAGACTTACTTAATGCAGAATTACCACAAATCTTCCATTTGTAAAAACTTGATATTTGCAAAGTGCAAATAAAGCAAAGCACAATAAAACAAGATTTCACTGAACTAACAGCAAATGATTCTTTAACTAATGCTGAAAATAGGGATAGAAGAATACAAAATAGGTGTTTTGTATAAAAAAATATTACCTAAAAACAAATTCAGGAGTATATATGCATATACATATATACATATAGATATGTATGTATTATATTCATACAGACGTGTGTGTGTGTGTGTGTGTGTACAGCATTTGCTCACTTTCATGTCTTCTTTGTCACATTCTGGTATCAGTTACAGGTAATTTTAGCAGTATACACACACACATATGTATATTCACACACACAGATAAAGTTAGACAAAGAGGATAATTTTTATGGTAATAAAAACTACTAGTCCTTTTTTTTTAGTGAAAAAGTTTTGACAGTATTTCAGTAGTTGCCATCAAATTATAACATCATTTTCAGGTAGGACAGAGAAGAGAATAAATGTTACTCAGTTCTCTGCAGTTTAAAGTGAACAGTTTTATCATTATCTAAAAAAAAAATCACACATCTAAAATCTAAAACTGAAAATGAAAATGCAGGTTAAAATAAGTAATTGAAGCACACTTGAGGAAGAATCACTAACAGGGAAAAACTTTCCTTTGCTATTGATACAACAATAAATAAGTTAACATTCGCAAGATAAAATAAAAGTACAATTTGGTTGTTTAAAAACGCAAGCCAAAAGAAAAAATCTGGTTTGTTAAAAGGCTAACATTTGAGAAGATGTTTATATTTGATCTGATGAGAAGTATTTAGATGTTCAGAATCTCTCTATTTTCCTAAGGATGGTTTGTTTGTTAGTTTTAAGGAAGTCATTCAGGCATATATACAAAACATTTGATGAACCAGTCAGGAGAAAGTATATATTTAAGATCAGTTTTAACAGAACTTCATGTAAATTTAGAAAAAAAATTGCAACTTAATTGAAGGTACAAAAGTAATGGCAAGAAATAGTGACTAAATTTCAGAAATAGTGACTAAAAATGAGTTTATATGATCATGACATGCTGCATAAATAATATTTATTTTTTTTATTAAGGACCAGTGTTAAGGAGATGCTAGCCTCTTTCAGAACAGTGTAAAATAAAATGAATTTTGGTAAATATAATAAAATGTGACTTAAAGTTTTTAGTTACCTAAAATCAAGAGGACAAGAAGTTCCAGAATTAACTTTTACTTAAATCAAATTCTGTGTGCTGTTCTAAAGCAAGGTACTACTATAAATATCTAAAGTGATGATATAGACCATGTTTCTTATATGCTAATATTTTTTAAGCATGAGTATATCAGTATGTGTATTTGGCTGATATTATTTTAACAAACTGAAATTTTCAGTGCACTAAGATCAGGTTATCATACTTAAAAGCATAATGATGTCAGGAAAGATACTGATGTTTAGATGCAGGAGGCACGGGTGCGCGTGCACACACACATGTAAATTGTTTTGAAACCTTTATTCAATATCAAGCAGAGAGATCCTAGGTGTCGGAAATTTTTAAAATTATATGTGTAAACAATATTAACTCACCTGTATGCTTGAACCAGCTAGAGTTAGCATGGGAGAGCCATTGGAGGATTAAATCCGCTTAAAACCTGTCATTAATTTCCTCCATTTGGAGCAATTTTAAGAGGAATGGGAGCAGTTTATAGCTATTTTATGTTATTGAACTTTTACATAAATTTTTTCTAATGCTTCCTCTATAAATTACTAGATTAGTTTAATCAGAGTATCTTGAAAATATTTTTAAAAGCTTTTTTTAAAAGTTTAAAAAATGGTAGGATTCTCTGTAAATAGAATACAGAACTAAATTGGAATCTAATGTTAATAGAATAATTTGTAAAGAATAAACTTAAAACTCAATATTTTATGTTCATTAAAATTAGTTCAGTGCCTCATTTAGTGTTTTTGTCACAAATAAACATGATAAATTTATTCCAATAAAATTTTACTTACATATCTATATATCTATCCATCTATATCTATCTATATCTATCTATATCTATATCTATCTATATCTATATCTATATCTATATCTATAATCTATCTATATATATAACACTAAGGACTTTATTTAAATAAAAGTTATATGGCTTAAACAAATTTGAAAAGCATTCTTCTAATCCAATTGTCTTGTTTGTAGATTAAATATAGAATCATTCATCTAGTGTAATATACTCACAGATAGACACTGTGTCTTTTTATTTTCCCTACACCACACTCAAGCTTCATACTTCATCCTTCCTAAAGTAGACAGCCAGAACAAAATAAACTTTTTCTTGAAGAAATCTTTGGGTTTTTTTACATAAATTTCATAGAAGAGGTCAGGAAAAAGAAAGTGAAATCACCCAATGTCTCATCTCCCCCAAAAGCACAGCTCCTGACTGTTGGAGGCATTGACCATGATCAAAATAAAAGCAAAAGCAAAGCACAATAAAACAAGATTTCACTGAACTAACAGCAAATGATTCTTTAACTAATGCTGAAAATAGGAATAGAAGAATACAAAATAGATGTAATAACAGATTTGAGAAACCACATATTAAGCTCTTCACCTGAGTTATTTTCTTAATTCTCTTTCATATGAAATAGAACTTTGGGAAAATAAATGGTTTTAGTAGACCCACAAAGATAGTGGTGCCTGTCTTTCACTTGCGTATAAGTTTTGAGTTTTAAAGTAATAATAGCTCTTTCCCCTTCCATTCATCAAATAATTCTAGCAGAAATCCATTGCAAAGGCTTTGGTCAGCTCTATATTCAAATATTAGGGTGGTTTTCTCTTGTTTGTTTTTATCCTACTTCATTCCAAAAGAACTTGAGGTGGGTACCCTTTTCTTTAAGCTGTACACTCCTGAGTTAATGGTTTAATTTTCCTGAGCTGTAGGTCACCCTATACCATGATGGCGATGACACATGCTTTATTTTATTTTTAAATCATATTCTAAACATTTATTTGTTATTTTTAGCATTTGGAAACACTTTTTATTTTTTTTATGTTTCAATTATATTTGACATTCAATGTTATTTTATATTAGTTTTGGTTGTACAGTTTTATGCTTAGATATTCATATAATTTACGAAGTGATCCTCCCTGATTAGTCTAGTACCCACCTGACATCAAACATAGGTATTACAATATTAATGACTACATTACCTATGCTTGTACTTTGACTATTTTACAACTATCAATTTGTACTTTTTAACCCTTCATCTTTTCACCCAGTCCCCTAACCTTCCTCCCATCTGGGAACCATCAGTTTGTTCTCTGTATCTATAAGTCTGTTTCTGTTTTGTTTATTTCTTTATTTTGTCCTTTAGAGTCCACATATAAGTGAGATTGTAAGACACACTGATACACATTTAACTTTTAACTTGTGTCTGGAGAAGAGAGGTCTACCTGGATAAAAGTAACAGAAATATAAATAATTGTTAATACATTTAAACTACAACGGTCTGTGCATTGTTACATAAATCCTGCAGTTATTTCAGAATTGTAGATATATTTATTATTGTGTTCTTGTTTGTCAGCAACATAAAAGGGCATTCTGAAATATGACCCCATAAAATGAATCTGGAAAAAATCTCATTTGAGTGTTTAAGCTGCTTATAGGCTTAGTTCAAATGAATCCTTCCCATAATTGAAGACTGAATATCTTGTTTTGATAATGTCATAACCTAAATGGTTTTCAAGTATTACATAATATATACAGCACAAAACTATATAAGTGAGCTGAAATGCCATATGATTCACATGCATTACAATTAATGGATAACTAAGATGATTCTGGAGACAGATAGTTTAAATGATTATTCTACATTTATTCTCCTATCTTCTAAGCGATTTAAGTTAACACTATTTTTATAGTTATTGCTGACAGTCTCATTTATGTAATGAATGAACTTCCACAATTATCAGGCATGCTTACTGAACTTTAAAAAGAGCATTACCTTTTACAAACTCTATGACACTAGCACTCAGAAAACGCCTTTGAGGATATTCCCTAATGTTCTTAAGTAATATGTCAGGCTTACATAGTACTATAAATCAAGAAATGTCTTTGAATGGCCTTGAATGCTACATCTTGCTAAATCTGAAGGGAATCTAAAATATATTGGGCTAATTGAAGTGTTAAATGCCTTCAAAGTCATAAAATATAAAATATTTGATATATGTTCTTGGCTATGGAACACTAGTGTATTGTGGGTATTGAGAGAGAGCCACAATCAGCTATCTGAAACCTCCAAGAGTTCAAATATGAGAAAGATTTGATTTTAATGCATAAAAGCACCCTTAGATACTGAGAACTTATCAGTCACCTGGAAGTTTTCCCATCTAATATACATTGAGTTCACTTTGTTGAATGCCTGTGGAGCCCCTAGCACAGTATCCAGTACTTACTAGATGTGTCTTCTAAGAGGTGCATGTTAAATAACCTGAGACAGTATTAAGAACTAAATACATAAATACACACACCACACACACACACACACACACACACACACACACACACACACATACGTGTGTGTGTGTAACTAAATACAGAAAAAGAATTTTCACTTTAAGACCAAATAGTCAATAACTTATAGAACAAAGAGAGCCATGAAAGAAACCACCAATGTTAACATCTTGTATCACATAACAAAGAATCCATATTGTACTTTATTTTTAAAAATCTTAGTGAACCAAACTGCCTTCTATCTCTGAAAATCATAAACCTAAAGAGAGGAAAATGGAAGAGGCTTAAATTCTAGAATTGGGGGCCATGTTTAAATTTCTTCTGAGCATGGCAGCTGGTATAAGGGGGAAAGTCATAAATTCAGAGAACTACATCCCCACTTACACAGAACTGGAGCAGGGGTAAAACAGACGTGACTATTTTATCTATAGTAAGTGAACTAGATCACTCCAGATGTCCTCTCGGAGGCCCCTCAAGGGTGACAGAACTGAACTAGATCATACTGCAGCATCTTGCAGTCAAAGAAGTAATTGACCTGATGCTTATTCAGTTATTTGGCCCTACTAAGTACAGGATTCTTAGCTCAAGAATCCAGAGAAAAGAGGACACAAGCTGGGTTTGTATTTCATGCAAGTTTAGCAGATGGGAGTTATGTACTAAATATATTTTTTTGGTTTATACTTTTATCCACTAATATTTACAGCTACCACACATGGGTAGCACAGTGTACTAGGTATTCAGGAGGCAACAGGAAGACACTGTTCCATAAGAATGAAGAATGGAGGCTTCCAAAAGAGAAAACAGAAGTCCTAAAAAGAGAAGTCTGGTAGCTTTTATTAAAAAATAGCTAAACTTACCACTTTCTCAAACTAATCTATTGTTTTATCTGTACAAAAGTCCCCATGCTGTTGCTCAGGTCAGTTAAGGTTTAATTTCCTTTTTTATCTGAGCAAGGTATTATGACTTTGACAATAACATTCTTTTACCAAACTCTGCCAATTCTATACAGACAGCAATTTGTAAGTATAATACATTAGAAATAATTATAATTTTACTACATAAATAGAATTGTTATTTTATCCTAATTTATGTTTATTATTTTTGTAATAGGTCATTGCAAAATTACTATTCCTGACTTGGTTACTGACTCTTTCTCTCCCTTTTTTTGTTTCTAATGTGTCAGATTTTAAAGCTTAGATTCTTCAACATGTGGTAATTGACTTTATTAACTGGAGTAATTTTTCCCAACATGAAATTCTATCAAAAGCTTGTTCTGTTTATGGTTCAATTACACAGTATACATTGGGAAAAAAGTGCTCAATATCTTTATAGATCGCTTGGATTTTTCCACAGAATCATTCACTTACTGAGTAGATTATATCTCAATTTTATTTTTTCAGAACTTTTTAATTAATTTTAAAAGCAAATAAAAGAAAAATTAAAATGAAAAATCTATTTTATAACTCTTGTAATTAGTGAAAAATAGTAAAATTAAATTTGTTCATACCTTATTACACTTGCCAGTTCTTTGACCAACTTGTATGATATTTTTTGCATAGAGTTCACAGCTGCCTATTTTAAAACAAAAAGAAAAGACTAGATGTATTCAGAGATGGGGGAGTAAGAATAAAAACAAGTTCTTTTTAAAGAAAATATCTTCCTGGCCAGTAATAAACTGCTCTGGATTCTTCAGACATGGTTGATGTCACTTCATGTTTAAATGTCATAGTAATATCTGACCCTAGAAAGGCATTACTCAGTTATTACTACCTGGGTAATAATTACTGCTAGCTCTAAAGCAGAATAAGCATGGAAATTTGAGATATTTCTTTCTATTCAAGCTATTATATCAGTAATAGTGCAGACAAAAAGTTTCATTCAGCATAAGGCTTCCAGCCAGAGGGAGTAGACAGAAAGGTTAATAATCTCTTACAATTAATGATGATCTAGGATATTGTATGCTAATGTGTGATATTATGTGTGATATTATTGAAGAAAATTGATACTATATGTGAAAGTATATAGGAGATTCTCAAGACTTCACTTGGAGTCATTGTATGTATAAGATATTTCTATCAAAGAAAAAAATATCAATTTAACATATTTGGCTCTGGTCCATCCTCTCCAGCAGCACTGTTGAATAAAAATATAATATGAACCACATATTTAATTTTAAATTTGCTAGTATGAGATTAAAAAAATGAAAAGAATCTGGCAAAAATAATTTTAATATATTTCATTAAATGCAATATGTCAAACATTTCAATCATTTAAATGTACAAATAGTATTTTAAAAATTGACATATTTGCATTAGTTTTATTCATATCATCTTCAAAAACCCAGTGTAACTTTTATACTTCAGCATTTCTTAACTAAGTCAGTCTAGTCATCATATGCTCAATATCCACATCTGATTCATGGCTACTGGATTGTCCAGCACAGCCCTATAGAACCCATTCAACATATTTCTACTTATTTCTGTGCTCCAATAAAGCTAGGGAACACATCATCAGAAATTTCTTAAATACTTTAAAAAATAACTCAAAAGTGTGTGTTATGAGTATTTAATATAAGGTGTCTCAGACTTTACTGATTAGTCAAAAAGCTCTAAGTTATAATAAATGGTTTCAGTTTGTCAATTTTCTCTCTTTTATGTGTACCATATGGTTAATAGTGAAACCAAATTTTTTTTGTCTATCGATATAATTAAATATATAAATAATATATTATAAAAAACACAATAGTATGAATTTAGATGAACAACAATTTTTAAGACTTATTAATTTATCAGTTATCCTAAGTCACTCTACTTGAGTGTCTAGCTGTTAGACCATGAAATGAATATAAGAAATACAAGAATAAGCTATCTGAAAATCACAGAAAAGTTTAACAATACTAAATTCACCAAAAGAGAAAGTCTACTGATAAAAGAATTGTAGGCTTTACATAGCCTCCATACATATTCTTTTACTGACTCATTTAATTAGCAAAATATATCAATTAAAAAGTGGATGCATCTACCAATAGAATTAAAGAGGAAAGTTTCTACTTCTCCATGTGAACATTTATTAATTCAGTCCTAACACCAATATACAAATATCACAATCATTTGTTTTTAATATGACTATGTCTAAACTCACTAATGACAGCAGGGATCTACTTAGAAAGGTCAGATGCTGTCATTATTTCTCAAATCCACATTTAAAAACTATCCATTTCATGACTTCTAGCCCTTCATTTCATGAAGTGCTAGCCCTTCTCACACTTCAGAATGTCCTAGATTCCTCTCCCCTTCACAATGACCACACCAACACTTCATTACACTTCGCACACTCAGTCTCACCACAGAATGCCCCTTCGTGACCTCCTGCTTTAGTGGAACCTGCCTGGTATTGCATGGACTGTTCCCTTGTTCTTAGTTATATGTTCATTTAATTATTATTTTCATTGACTGAGCTTTTCATATTCCCTAATGATCACTAAAGTGTGTGGCTCCTTGTTACCATGATCTGCCTTCTTAGATTCTGTAATCATCCTGGGTAACTTCAAAATTACTGTGGATGACCCATCTAAAAGATTCCCAATTCTTAATTTTCTTAATTTCAAAAACCTCCATGTCTACTCACTCATACTAAAAGCCAAATTACGTACCTTGTTATTACTTGAAATTGCTGTATCTAAAAAAATCTTAAAATCAAGGTTTTTATTCTCAATACAACCTTTTATTTCTTGGATGCCCTAATGCCCAAAGCAAAGACTATCTGCATTTTTAAAGAACTCATTACTTTACTTACTTAATACTGTCAGAACCATGTATAAATTGTACCCTATATTCACATTTTACTTGTATAGCTAGACCTAAATTTGGATTAATCTTTAAGACTCTATTACTTGCTCTTAGACCTCCTTTAATAAATGTTCCTGCTGTTTGGGGCATGATTGATTATTAATAGTTTGACTATCTGTTGATGTTCTTTGAACCTACTTTCCCCTGGATCTTCATGTCCCCAAATATCTTCTACATAAACTTTTTAAATTCACAGTGGTGTTCCCCAGGGCTCTATCTTACCATTGTTCTTCTTGCTCCATGGATTATCCTTGAGCAATATTTTCCTACTTTGAATTTTTAACTATGATTTATACACTTATGAACCCTAAGTATTGCTCTGCATTCTGTTTGATCTTGTGAGCTTTAGACTTCATTGTACATATTCATTAATAAGACCAACAAACAGCCCCAAATTAGCATGGCCCCGAACTTAAAACATTATCTTCCACACTACATCGTATTGCATCTCCTCCCATGTCACCTTTCTCGGTTAATGTTAGTCATTGTCATCAGACATTCAGCAAGTAACCTTGTGGTAATCCTGTACTACTTCCTGACCTCCATCCTGAGTTTCATCAAATATTTCTCCATTCTGATATCTCCTCTTTTTGGTATGTCCTTAGTTGGGCCCTTTATACTGTCCTTAACCTAGTCTACCTTAAATTAATCCTTCATGGGGCCCCCAAAATTATCTGTGAAAAATATAAGTCTGACCACCATACAGTCACCCAATAAATGACTAGATCATTTTAATATCTTTCAAGTACATGACATTAATATAGATGCAATATATACACATACACATATACACAAGCACATGTAAACATACATACATGTACACACATATACACACACACTCATACCTGATATATTTTTTAATCTAAATTGTCGCATATCAATAGATAAGAGAGAAGTAAGTTTGACACTCATCTTTAAACAGAAAATATAATCTTAGATAAGATATGTTAATGTAAATGAAAAATGCCCCAAAAATGAAAATTTTTACTTATTTATTTAATTACTTTTCATTAAAGAATTTATCTACTATAAAACTTATTTTACTTATTCTTTATCTTTTGTGCTTAACTTCTTGAGTTCTATCCTATTATTTTCAGAGTTTTTATCCCTAATAAAAGCATGTAAGGGTAAAATTTTTTATATCAATATCTTTGCCTACTTTTTTATTTTTCAAGTTTGGTTTTAGTAACAAAAATTGAATAAAAAATAGTCTTTGGTGCAAACATATTTTTATCTTTAATCCTTTTATGGATCACATCTATTTATCTACTTATTTAATTAGTGCATTAGTTATTTAGAAACATATTAATATATTTAATTTCTAAACCTTTTTAAAATTTGTTATCTTATTACATTTAGTTTTATTTTCCAAGTTAATTATTTTTTTAGTCATGAAACTATTCTGTATGATACAGTATATGTTGGTATTTGTAAAAATTTGTTTTTTAGCTTAAAACTTTCCTAATTGTTGCAAATATTTCATTAGACCTTAAAAATAATCTATATTATTCTTTGTTTTCTTCTTTTTTTTCTTTTTTTTCTTCCTTCCTTCTTTCTTTTTTCCCTTCCTTAATTTTGTCTCTCTCTCTGCAGAGTTCCATAAATAACTGTTAGAACAGTTATCAATTATATTGCATAAATCACATGGTACTTTGTTATATGTTGATAATCACAGATAACCTGTTAGTCAATATAATTTTAGTGTGATATTACTGATAAATGAGGACTATATATGTTTATTAAAAAATAGGCAAAAGTAATATTTTTTCATTTCTCTAATTTTAGGCTGCAGAATAATGCTACTAATTTCCATGTCATTATATTGAGAGTTAGTCACATTACAAGTCAGGTGATGACACCTAAAATCAATGTATATTTTGTCACAAAACCTCAGAAGGCACGCATAATCTTTCAATATGAAGTTATAGCAAATAAAAAAAAAAACTTTTCTAATTTTAACAGAATTATAATAAAACTGGTATTAGAAGGAATAAAATAATAAAATTATCAGAGCTTTCTGGACTAAATATTTACATTATTTTAAGTTAGAAAGTAGAATAATAGAAAAAAACTCTTGAAAGGAGTCAGGTAAGCTATGTAAAAGTCTTATTTAACTCCCTAATAATCATGTGTCATTGGGAATATCATATTAGAGTCATATTTTTTATAGTTAAGGTATCTTATTTCCAATTAGAAAAGTATGTGTGTCTGATCATTGGTATAAATGATTATCGCTAACTGAAGTATTATAGAGTGGAGTGGAGAGGTCAAAAATCTTTTTGAAACTATATGACAGCAGAATAGCCATGGTGTTTCATTTATAGATATTTAAGAGTGACATACTGTGATGTGCTATATAGAAATATATTACTTCACACTAGATATAATAGATAAGAACTATAACTATACCCTACACATGCAGGCAATCAAAGTAAACTGGGCCTCTGTGTTCTCTGGGGACATCCTGACTCCACTACTAGCCTTCCTCCACTGTCTTTGGGATGCTCACAATTCTGAGAAATATTATTTCAGAGTTCAAGAAACTCTGGCATCAGAAAGAGGTGGGATTGAATTTGAGGTCTACCACTTACTAGTTACATGTCCTTGGGCAAGATATTTACCTTCACCAAATATCTCCTGAATAAACAGCTTCATACATATATAATGAAAAGTCCTAATCCCTTTTTAATGATACATTTTTAAATAGCAGCTAATCACAGTATATTTTATTCTGATTCTTATAGATTATTAATCATTGAAGTTAATCTAGCATTTCTGATCTAGCATTAGAACTACATAACAAAAATAAAATAGAATAAAAACAATAATATTAATAATCTTAATCTATATTGAAATAGCAAGGCTTTTTTATGACACTATTGAGAACTAACTTCTCTAAAACTAAAGTTTAAAGGCTCAAATTTTGTTCTTTTCTCAAAAATAGTGATATTGCCATATATAATCAAATAAATGTTTACAGAGATATTCCAATAAAATGGGCTTTTCTTAGAGCACCCCAACATTTTCTTCAGTTTCTAGCTATGGGAAGATGTTTATCTCCTCACTGCTGAGCAGCTAGACATAGCCTGTGGCAGCTGAAACTTGTCATTTCCTGACTAAGCCAATTCCCTACTTTTACACTAGGGTTTCAAATAAATACTATCATTACTTCATGGTTTATGTATTAAAAAGTTGGAAAATGTAAATCCAAATGATGATCTGCATATTTTATTACTTTCAGTTATATAAATCTAACTAAATATAGCTCCACACTATAACTATTTTCTCCCCTTTCACTTGACACTAGACTATATTTTAGAATTAAAGTTGTTTGTGGGTTATTGCATTTCTCTCTGCTTTTTTCAGCATCTCTCCACGATTGACATACCACTTATCTGCTTTTCCAGTTTATTAATGAGTGTTAAATAAGGCTGGGCACAGTACCAGTCACTGAGGCCTCCTGCTAGATACCTGTTCTAATTTGATATTCCACATCTATCATTACTTAGTTTGCTGTTCTTTAGCCAATCTGCAACTTGGCCTTGCAACAGAATATCTGTGATTCTTGGTAAAGCTGACTGTGTGAAAGTATTTACATTGCTGAGGCCAAAAGCCACCAATTCTTTGTCCAATGGTGGATTTCTTTATGTGTCCATTGCTGGGAAATGTTTTTGGTAGAAACATTAATCACAGAATCTTAAGATTATAATTGGTAAAAATAAAAATTACAGAATAAAATTGTTAAATAATTCTTGTCTATTAGTTAGTAGTCAAAATCTAATTTCCAATGATTTTCTATATATTAACACACAATAAATTTCCCATTACTTGAGACCCAAAGCAAAGTAACTGAAATCACCTTCTACCTCCCTTGGTAAATTTATTCTTCCCCTTAAGCCCTCTATCGTGATTAATGCCACCAAGTGACATTCACTCTTCACTCCATCCTTTCTACTGCCTCCCCATCAACTGACAGTATTAAAAAGGCCCTCTTAAGCTTAAAAGGGTCTATGGCACTGCTTGCTATGATATCCTAAAAACAAAAGTTCAGTTTGTGAGCACACATTTGAACTAATTATTAACTCTATAATCATGATCAAGTCACTCATCTTAAAAAAAAATTTGTCATTCTCATCTGTAAAATAAATGGAAATAATGACTATGTCACAAGATTGTTGGGAGACCATTTTACAATAAGGACTATTATTGAATCTTTACTACTTTATCTGGAAAATTTAGATGTTGCATTGCATTTCCCTTTTCCATACAGTTCCCTGCTAGTCCTTCCAGTTTCTCCTTCCTCCCTCTGTGCATTCAAACCACCCTCACAATTATCTTTTTTAATAACAAATGGAGTTATTTTGTTCATGGAATATAACATCCACAGACCAGAATGTATTGTGCACAAATCCACTGGTACAGCCTGAAATTATAGTATACTTTCCCACTTCCTGAGACTATATCACACTTGCTCAAAGAATTTCTACTTCTCTTCCTATTAAAATTACTATTTTCTTAATTTTCAAAGTTCTAAATTTAAATATTTTTAGCTCCTAGAATTTGCCACTGTTTTTGGCACTAATGATACAGCAGGAAATACAGCATGCCATTTCTGAAATCATAGAGTTCATTTTCTAGTGGTGATAGAGAAAACAAACAGTAAATATGTGCTGTGGCACCAGTTAAAAATCAGGTGCTATCAAGATACCATCAGTAGTCAGGAAAGCTGCTGTGGATAGGTGACATTTTAACAAAGAACAGAATCAAGTAAATAAATGAGCCATGAAGAGGTTAAGAAAAGGGTTCCAGGCAAAAGAGATATCAAATAAAATGTGTAACAAAAGAACATTCTTGATATTTTCAAGGAATAATCAGTAGGTTATTGAGACATAAAAGGGTCCATTCAAGATTCCAAAATTCATGCTCCCATTCCAGAGTGCAGAGCTGTTTCTGAAAATTGGCTGCCCATCCATGGACTAGTATCCACTAGTTCCAGTATCTTCTATATCTAAGTATGTCCATGTGACTAGCTCTTGAAAATAAGATGTAAGCAAAACTATAAGTGACACCTCCTGGCTAAAGTGAAGAAGAAAGTGATGTGCCTAGTCTACTCTCCTTGTCCTTACTTAAAAGTAGAAAAATCTGTCTTCCTGTATTTTATTGTATATGGTTTTGTTTTTTGTTTTGTTTTATTTTTTTGTATATTTTGCTGTTTTAACATCTTTAAAAAAACTTTCTGGCTGGGGAGAGACAGCCTCTCCCTATTGTGGCTAGCCAATCCTTAGAGATATCAATAAACTCAGCAGGTACCATCTGTTCAATATGGCCCATGCACCCCAGGGGCAATATACTTCCACCTAAATCATCCCAGGGCCTGGTACAAGGTTTCTAAGGAACACTCCTATATCCCTAGAAAATTATCCAAATTAGGCAATTCTAAACTGCCTTGCTTTACCTTGCCTTTCCTGTGTAAACACCAATAAAAATTTCTGCCTAAATGTGCTGCTTACTTGTGTCTTCACCACCTGACCACTTCCCCAATGACTCATCTCTAGAATCTATAAGTATAAGAAACTGTTTTCTTGGGCCTCTCCTATATCTCAACTTATAGCCATAACTGACTGACCTTTACAGAAAAGAACACAATATAATTTCTAAGGATTGATGTCAGAGTATTATATCAATTAATTGAGTCAACTGCTGGAAAATTGTGAACAAAGGAACAAAGGTTGGAGAAGACTCCAAAAGGTGGCCAAGAAGCAGGTCAACTGAGTAGGGGTACGTAGGGCAACAAGGTAATGGCTTAGGTAATGTTCTTGGTATGAAATAAAATCCCTGGGGAAGTGGATATAAAAAAAAAATAATGAAATAATCGGATTTACTTTTTGAAGAATAATCGTGGAAAGAACTGACTGCCCAGAGGAGTGGGGGGAACTGAATTCAGAAAGATTCAATAAATTAACACAGTAATCTACCTGAGAAATAACAGTAGCTTAGATTAGTACAGCAATGATAAAAGTGTACAGAAATAATGGTACAGTGATATGGGATTGTGAGAGAAAAATGTCAATGATGACTGTAAGTTTTATGCATTAATATTTGGGTAAACAGAGGTGCCATTTACTATGATGATATTCATTGGTAGAGAACCCACTTGTGGGGATCTGTAAAAGAAACTGTACTGGGAAATATCAATTTTGAAATGTCTATTAGATATCCAAATATAGGCATCATCAATTAGGCAGTTAGATTTATTGGTCTGGAGTTGAGGAAAGAGGTTAAATAAAGATAAAAATTTGAGAGTCATCAGAGTATCTGCGTATTTATAGCCATTATACAGTGTAGTAAACACTTTTCTAATGCCAGTTCTCCATGTTGTAATAAATGCCTTAGTTTGAAGACTCGTCTACCCAGAAATACTCTGGTTTTCATCCTTCTTAAAGTAGCACTTTTTAAAAACTTTTTCTTTGACATTTTGAGTTATTCTAATAACTTCTCAAGAGTTATCCTTAGACTCAGGCCATCATATTTTGGTATCTATTCCCTGTAAACCAAGACAATCTTGATTAAGGCCACAGCATTTATTCATTCATATATCTATTACTTCAACTATTCTATCTTATTTACCTACATTCACCCACTTGACAAGGGTTGAAAATAATGAATGCATGTGAGACATTAGTGGCTGGATAGGTCAGGAGAAAGGGATTCTTAAAGTATGGTTTCTACTGATCATTTATTGCTTTACTATCAGCAGTTACCTATAGGCCAGAAAGGCTTAGTTATAGCCAGACTCCTAGAATTTGTTATTTATGTTAATAAAAGCCTTAAGTGTTGGTTGCACAAATGTACTCACTGAAATAAATAGCATGTAACTAACAATGCTTTATTTTGCCAGTTCAAACACATCTCATTCATTCTCTAATACTGGAGTGAGCTACCAATCTCACCACCTCTCCCCAAAACTGAGTGTGGAAAAGGAAAAGCTATTGTTAACTACATGAGTATAAGGAACATACGCATCTCTGTCATAACTTCTTAAAGCACAAAAATATGAAATGAGAAACATTAACGCATTTAATCAAGTTGACTGTAATTTGAAAACCAGAATAAATTGTACAATATACACATAGAAAAGTTAACATTGTTCTTATTGTTTTACAATGATTCATGTAATCATACCAATATTAAACTTGTGTCCTGAGGATTCATAATGTTACATACTGTCAGTCTCCACTGAAGCACCTCCTTCAGTTAGGTCAGTAATATTTTAATGTACTTATTACAGTTTTCCATTTTACATCACCACCAATTTATCAATTCATAGTATGCTTTTTAAAAAAAAAAGATGTGTATGTTATTCTCTATTTTTCTTCTACTTCTCACCATGTTATTTAACTACCTCACAAAGCAGGTTTCTCGGTCAAGTTTTCAAATTACCTATTTTCCACCTTTTCTGACTTTCCTTTATTATCTTTGCCTGCCATCTTGTCATTGACAGCTGCCCTGCATATCCACTTATCTGCTTTCTCTTCAGACCAATCACATAGCAACCTCAAACATCACAATATTTTTGAAAGTCCTTTCAATTCATGTTAGTAGCATGAATAACATCAATACCTATCTGTCTTCTTCCTGTCCCAGGCTCAAGGTTACTAGCCCACCAGGAAGCCCTGATTACTTTAGTGAGGAATAGGCTAAAGTCCCGGTTAGTGCTAAAGAGAAGCAGCTTCTTCCTCCGTTCCACTGATTCTCTCACAGAATCACTGCCAAGCAATCTGCTGCAGGCAAGGGAGAGCTCCCAAAGCGAAGGGCACAGTATGATTTCTTGGATTTTATTATATCTAAAGATTCATGTGCTTTGCACTTCAGCATAATGCAGAGGAACCAAACAACACCCTAAGATGTGTATTGCTGGCAGTATGTAAAGATTTGAATTAAGCACATCACAAACAGTGGAGCATAGATGTGTTTAATGAAGTAAATGTTCAATAAAGTAGATGTTCAATAAAAAGTTGTTGATATGATTTTAATATAATTTTCTACTCAAAAATGAAGAAAAGACTATCTGTGCTTAAAGAATTTTAAACACAAAAGAACTGAGTATTGATCAGAGTGATCAGGAAAGTCTTCTGACAACTATTATATTTTAAAAGATAAGTATTACATAGAGCAATATGAAAATTCAAAAAAATATTTATTAACATTAGAGACTTTATTTGAATTTGAACTAATCATGTTTCAGTGGTAATAAAACAATTTTAAGACAAATAATACATTGTTCTTTTTACAGCCAGTAAAAACCATGATAAAGACTATATTATCAAATTCTAGAAAATATTATTTCTGATGTTGCTCACTAAAATTATATATCCAGGCAATTGGGGCTAATAAAAAAGATTATCAGAATCAATGCCAATGCAACTCAGTGTCATTTCTCTAAAATGAGCTTGTCTCCCGCTCTGGGAACTATCTTCAGGCCACTTACAGGTAGAGCATGACATATAAATTGAGGAGATGTAAATCATATTGTCGTGTCAGAAACTATCATTTATGTCATTTAATCTTCACAGAACTTAGTTTTATCTATGAAATAAAGATATTTGATTAGAAAACATCTTAAATTTATTTTTTACCTTAGTCATAAGAGACTCTAAAAATGTCATATTTGTTGGCGTGTCGTCGCTCTCATGCATTTAGTTTTGGCAGTCAGTTATCAATTGCTGTAATAATAATTAAATTCTGAGCATCTACTGTATATTAGGTATTATATCAAGAATGTTACCTTCATCTTTCTATCATTTCTATGAAGTTACTCTTACTGTTTTCATCTTATAAAAAAATTTTATCAGAGAATATAGTATTTCTGCTGAGATCCTACAGCAAGGAAAATGGATAGCTGAATCTATTCTAACACTATAAGAATAGAATTCAAAAGAAAAAAAAACAGGTTACCAAATTGGATTCTTTCAGTTTAAATATTATATGCCCAAATACCAAGCCTAAAAGATATTAAAGACCCAACTAAATACTATGCTTTCTCAGTCATCAAATGCAAACAAGAGCTATACAAATAGATTCATTTACTGCATTTATAAGCACAAGTTTCAATAATGCTTACGTGTTAAAGTAATGACAGTTTTAAAAGTCTACTATCTAGAATTTTATTAATTAAATTTTAACTTATATTCATGTAAATATTGTAATGGCTCAAGGGTTCTCTGCATTGTTCCAATTTCCATTTTAGGGTCAATATTCTGAACTAGAAGTTACACCATCAGCTCTCCTTGGTCTGAACTTCTCAGCCTCCATAATCCCATGAGCCAATTCCTTACAATAAATTTCTACACATACACACACACTCACATGCACACACACACACACTCACATGCACATGCACAAGTACACACATCTTTTGGTTCTGTTTCTCTAGAGGACTGTAATACACTTAATTTTTTTTTTTAAATCTTTATGGAAAGATAGAGGAAAAACTTGTGTAATTTTTAAGCCTGAGAAGTAACATGATCAAATTTGCATTTTGAAAAGATTGTTATGTTTGTAATTCATACAGTTGATTTGGAAAACCCCAAACAAAGATAAATGAATATTTTTAGGCAGGAAAGCCTGTTTTAGTCATCCAGGTTAGTGATGATGGCAGTTTGTAAGAGAGAGTTCCCAGGGAGACCCTAAGGTTTATCTGGGGCCATGCTTTTTGTCATTTATCAATTACACTTAATTTTTTTCCAAGTTATCAAAATACTAATTTCTTATTTATTTCCTATGTACCTGGATTTTTACAAGAAAAGCAGTTTAAGCCTTTTCATTTACTCAGAAGTTAAAAAGCATGATCCGCAAGTATATCTCAAAACTACTATTTGTTTGACTTAATGTCTTATAAATGCTGAAATCAAGACACTGATTAGAATTCTAGATATCTGTTACATAAAAATTATTTAGTATCTATAAATATACCTGTACAATGTGGGTAAGTGCTTACTCTATGCCCTTTTATCATTGTCTGTCCTTGCATTCATGGTACACAAACACTAAATCAAACATTCTTATTTCTTCTAAAGTAGTTTAAAAATTATTTCAGTTTGAACAATAAAAAGATAAGTTATATGTATAAGTTATAAATGTGTCTTTTCTTAGAGATACAGAGACACTTGATTGCACATGCACACACACACACACACACACACACACACACACACACACACACACACACATAGTACATCCAAAATACAGGATACAGGATCACTGAAAAAAACAGTGACAATCAAATAATGCAGAGATGAATGAATATGTTATTTGAGAAACACTTCTATGAATTTCAGAAATTATCATGGTATATTTAGTTCATTATTCTAATATTGCCTTATCAACTTTTAAGTCTAATCAAAATCAACGTTACTTGCATTCCTATTCTAATCTTAGTTCTGTTCAAGAGAAGGCGGTCCAAACATCTCTGCTTCCCCATACAGCTGTATCATGCCTAAAATAAGATGCATTTTAGGAAGTGAAGAAAATTATATTGTTGGGGAAGTTGCTTTTGTTTATATATCAATGAAATATATATTATGTAAATTGTACACATTATTTACAAACATGTTTTATAATTTATTTTTTGTAAGCTATATTTACATATTATATATATATATATATATATATATATATATATATATATATATATACACACATATATATATATGTAATTTATATATTATTTACAAATACTTTAGGGTAAAATTGACACCATAGACAAATATTTTATTTTGTAGTAATATGAGCAAAAATGTGTCAAGTACTTTTTGTGCTAGCTACTAAATGCTTCAAATGTATCAACTCTTATACTACTCACATCAACCCTATGAGGCTAGTATTTTTATACCTATGTACAGTTGAGGGAACATCCTTAGTGAATTTAAATGACATGTCTATAAATTTTCCAGCTGCTAATTAGAAGAATGAAGGTTTAAACTCCGAACTTTGGCTCTAGAGACTGCTTCTCTATGTCAAGACTTCAGTGTAGTTTTAACTGTTGCAATTTTATTTTAATCTACACATTCTTGAAATGTTTGATGAATTTTCACTTAGCATATAGTTTTTTATTCTCTTTGTTCAGATAATTTTAAAGAAGTTTCAATTGAAGAGATAAATAAGTGTGAAATGAAAAGTATTTAATCCTATTTTCATTGTTAGCCTTTAAATGCTGTACAGGAAAACAATCTCACTGTTATTTATGGTTATATTTATTCTTTGTAGTTTTAAAAAATGAATATGTGAGTATGGTAGATTCTATTATTGTTCTCAATTATTCATTTTTCCCTTTCACACAAAAATAGTATTATGTATTTTCCCATTGTCATGTGGTTTATAATGGGAAGAGTATACTTCTATTTACTGGGGAAAAATTATTCATTTTTTCCTTTAAAAATTATTCATCACATTAGGGGCTCCTGCCACACAGATATTGGAATGAAGAACACACTTGCAGCAGAGATCCTAAGCTGACATGGAACATGAGTAAGAAATAAATTATTCTAACATGAGAGGTTTGGGGGCACGTTTTGTTAGGTCATGGTAAAGGTAGGGAATACTGAAATAGAGCCCACTAGACTCCATGAGGTGAGAATATAAAATTGAGAGTTTGGGGCAAAGAGAAGTAACTAGATTTTATAGTATAAAGTTTGAGAGAGGAGAGACTGCAGTGAGAGAGAGCTGTGGAAATCTGCAGAGTCCCCACTTGAGAATTTATCTAATTAGTACAGGAAACTATCCAAGATTAGAAAAAGAACACCTAAAAGAATGAGAAGTTATGGTTCCCATAACTAAGCCTGGACGGAGAATAGTGCCTATTTCTGCCAGCCAGATTGGAAAAATTTATGACTCCCAGGCATTGAATAGAACACACTGAAGTGCCTTGCTTCATTAGTGAGGAATAAATAGTCCTAAACTGAGTACTGTTAGAGATATGTCTAACAATTTGTAAAAGCAATACTGAAAGGACCAAACTATTTTCAAATAACTTAACTGTATACTAAGCAAGGTCAATAATATTTACAAAATATATAAAAAAGAAGCAGCATCCAAAGGGTAAATTCACAATGTCTAGAAACAAATAAAAAGTTATTGACCATACAAAAGAAAAATATGACATAATGAGGAAAAATAAATGAAAAGAAACTCACTTATAATTGACAAAAATGTTAGAATTACCAGAAAGGACATAAAACAGACATTTTAATTGTAATCCATATGTTCTAAAATTTATGCAGAGACATGAAAGATATTTAAAAAATACCCAAATTGAGCTTTTAGAGATGAAAACTTCAGCATCCAAGATGAAAAATTCACAGCATGGTTTTAATGACAGATTAATTATTGAAAAAAAAACTAATGAACTTAAAGATATAGAGCAAAAAAAACTATCTGAAATAAAACACAGATAAATATAATTTTTTCATATTATATTAAAAAAGTAAAAAGATAAATCTAAGTGCTTCTTAGAATGCACTGTAAATACAAAGGCCCAGTGGTAAAAAGATAAAAAGAGACATAACAATCTAATTTAAATGAAAAGAAAACAGGCACAGCTATATTGATATCAGACAAAGTAAACTTCAGAACAACAACAACAAAAATATCAGAAATAAAAGTCCATTTCATAAGAATAAAAAGGTCAATTCTTCTGGAGACATCACAATTCTAAATATATATGCACCTTATCAGAGAGCTTCAAGTTACACAAAGCAAAAATTGATGGTACTACAAGAAAAAATAGACAAATTTACAGTTATAATCAAAGATTTCAACATTCCTTTCTCAAAAACTTATTGAACAAGAAGACAAATAGTCATTATGCAGCAGACTAGAATAAACTTGATTAATTTACATTAATGGAATGCTTTAACCATTAAAAAAATAAAAATTATAAATCAGTTATTTCAGCTTTCATCTCAAGATATAAGAAAGAGTTAATTAAACCCAACATACAGAAAAGAAGATATAATAAAGGTTAGAGCAAAAATGATATAGAAAACAATCAGTATAGAATTTTTTTTTAAAGCTAAATCTCTGAGATGAATAGATTAATAAGGAACAAAAAGAATGAAAACATAGAGTATAAATGTTAGGAATGAAATAGATCACATCACAGCAGATTCTACAGATCTTAAAAGTAAAATTAAAAATATTATGAATAAATTTATACCAATGAATTTGACAACCTAGATGAAATTGAAAAAAAAATACAAACTGCTAAAAATCACATGAGAAGTAAAACCCTAAGTAGCCCTATATATATATTTCAAAAACTAAACTGAATTTGTAGTTAAAAATCCACAGGGTAACAAACAAAAACAAACAAGAAAACAAAACAAAAAAAAAACACATAAAAATCCTCCAGACCCAAATACCCTTCATGGTGAATTCTACCAAATACTTAAGGAAGAAAACATAATACTAATTCTATATAAAACCTTTCAGAAAATAGAAGATAAGTTACTACTTCCCAATTCATTCTATAATGCTAATTACTCTAATGCCCAAAACTTATAAAGGCATTCCAGTAAATGAACATTGCAGACCAACATTCCTTATCTCTAATAACTTTTTATCAAAACACATCTATCAACAACACATAAAAAGAGTAATACAATATGATCAAACTGGGTTCATTATAAGAATGCAAAGTTGAGTTTAAATTCTAAAATGAATCTATTTGATCCACCATATTAACAAAGCAAAAAAAAAAAAAAGGAAAATCATGTGATCATCACAGCAGATATAGAAAAAGTATTTAATAAAATTTCTGATAAAAATCCACAGCAAACTGTAAATAGAAAGAAAATTCTTCAACTTTATAAATAACACTTATATTAAATAAAAACAACAACAATACAATCTTAGAGCTAATATCAGACTTAATGGCTAAAAAACCGAGTGCTTTCTCCCTAAAATGAGAATTAGTTAAAAATGCCTGCTTTCACCGTGTCTTTCTTATATTTTTCCTTAAGATGTAATTGACATATAACATTATATTAGTTTCAGGTATAGAACCTAATGATTTGATATTTGTATGTTAAGAAATGACCACCACAGTAGTTATCCATCACCATGCATCATTACAATTTTTTTCTTGTGGTGAAAATATTTAAGACCTATTCTCTTAGTAATGTTCAACATGCAATATAGTATTATTAACTATAGCCAACCATACTATACATTACATATCCACGGCATTTATTTTATAACTTGAAGTTTGTTCCTTTTGAGCACCTTCACCCATTCCTCCATACCCTCCTCTGGCAATCACTAACCTATTCTCAGTTTTTTGCTTGTACGGGCAACCCAAACAAATAGAGGGCACCCAGACTGAAAAAAAAGGAAAAATGTTTTTGTTCAAAGACAACATGATCACCGATCTAGAATATTAGAGGGTGCTCTACAAAGGTACTAGAATTAAAAAATGATTTTAGTAAAATTGTAGAGTAAAAGGTCAATATAAAATCATAATTTTCTGTAAACTAGTAACACTTGGAAAATAAAATTTAAAAATTCTTTGTACAATAGCCTAAAATTTCCATCTATAATAGCCTATAAAATTCTGAGATAAATATGATGGAAAATGTTAAAGACACTTTAAACTGTAAAATATTTCTCAGAAAATGAGGAGGACAAAAATACAGAGCCTTTGTTTGTGGGTAGAAAAATCCAAATATATTGTTAAAATAATTAGTCTCCCCAAACGAATCTATAGTTTTAATATAATATCACTTAATAACCCAGCAGGCTTTTCTGAAAAAATTAACAAAATTAGTCAAAATTCATGTTTAAATATAAAAGGCCTAAAATAACCACAACAACATTGAAAAAAAAAAAGCATATTATAAAGTTATGATAATCAAGATAATGTTGGTTTGGGGAAAAAAAATAGACACATTGATGAATGGAACAGAATAGAAACTAGAAATAGACAAAGCATGTATACATATTCCCTGGAAAGATACAAAAACATTTCCATGAAGGAAGGATAAGTTTTTCAACAAATCGTGATGGAACAACTGGGTAGCCATATACAAGAAAAGAAACTTTTATCTATCTCTTCTACTATCTTCCAAAATTATTATGGCTTTCAGACCTAAATATAAATCCTAAGACTATAAAAATTCTCAAAGAAAGCAGTGGGTTAAAACTTTGTTCACCACTTTGGTTTAGGCAAAAATTTATAGATATAATTTCAAAAGTATGATCCTTAGGAGAATAAATTGATAAAATGGACATTAAAAAATTAAAAACTTCTTCTCTTTGAAAGATACCCTTAAAAATGCAGAACATGCCACAGAATGAGAGAAAATTATTATATTACATAAAGGATTTGTATCAGGATATATAAAGGGCTCTCAAAGGTCAATTAGAAAATCAGCAATCCAATTAAAAATCCATTAAAATATTTAAAGACAGGTCACCAAGTATATATAGATGGAAAATAAACACAAAGAAAGATGTTTAACATTATTAGTTATTAAATAAATGCAATTTAAAGCCATAGTTAGATACTACTACACACACAGTAGAATACCTAAATTAAAAAGACTGATCTTGACAATCAGTGGTGAATATGTTGAAAAACTGGACATTTCATACATTACTGATTGGAATGTAAAATGTTAAATCCACCTTGCAAACAGTTTGTCAGGTTCTTAAAACGTTAAATATACACCTACCATATCACCCAGCCATTTCACTTCTAGATATTTATCCAAGAGAAGATAGAAGTATATGTCAACAAAAATATATTTACACTAGTTTTCACAGCAGCTTTATCTTTAATAACCAAAACTTAGAAACAATAGGTAATGGATAAACAATCTGTAGCACATCAATAAACAGAAACTAGTGACATACACTACAACAGAGATTAAAATCAAATAATTATGCTAAGTGATTAATGCCAGACAATAAGTAGTACATACAGCATGACTCCTTTTCATAAAATTCTAGAAAATGCAAACTAATATATCATGACAAAAAACAGATCAGTGATTACCTAAGATATAGATCCGGAAGACAGGGCACAAGAAATCTCTGTGGATGATAGATAGGTTCGTTCACTATTTAGAAAAGTGTTGATTATTTCATGGATATATATTATACCAACTTATCAAGTTTTACATTTTAAATATGTAAATTATGTTTCAATAAAGTTGCTAAAAGTTAGAACAAAACAAGGTTGAAACTTGGAAATTATACAGTGTTCCCAGTACTATCTGGAATAGAAACATTTAAAATTAAGAACATTAAAAATCACCAAAGTGTTTTTTTCTTTATCATTTTCAAATCACTTTAACATGAAAAATGTAAAGCAATTTTTGGCTCCTTTTAATATAGGCATGAGAAAAATATATCCTTCTAAAAAGCCCTATTTTGGGTTTTGCAAACTGACATATCCATTTGCTCTCTTCCACATATAAACTAAAATATATCTTCTTTTGTGTTCAGAGAAACAATCTTTAACACTTACAAAATTAAACATCTGGTGTTTGTTTTACTCCAAATAATTTCATATTACCTCACTGCTAAATTTCATATATAATATTCATGTAAGTTTTTCATTCAAATATTTATCCAATAACCATTTACTAAGCATCCAAAATGCAAACATTGTACTGGTTCTGAGGTTACAATAATTAAAAATGGCACGGTCCTTATTCTCAAGTAATTAGAGTCTTTTAAAGGAGAGAGTCATATAAATAAATAATTAACATTCTGCTGATTACACATGATAATTGAGAATTATAAAGACAGAATGGTGAGAAACAAAATTAATGGTTAATTTTGATTGGGGAATTGGCGGGGTGCTGGCAATGCAATGTTATGTTTCAGGGAAGGCTTCATAGAATAAGAACCAAATGAGCTGAGTAGTGAAGAGTGAGTAAGTGTTAGCAAAGCAGACAAATATGATAAAAGGGATATTATATACAAGATGTGAAGATGACTCAGAGAACTGGAAGAGTTAAGAATTTGATGATAATGGCTTATGTGTAATATGACATTCCCACAGAGTCTGAGCTTTATTGTGAAAGTAGAGGAAAACTTAAAGAATTTATGCAAGATAGTGACATGGTCACATCTATGTAGAGATGAAATTAACACATTGATATTTAACCTTGGCTTCTTACAATATAAGAACAACTTTACCAAAAGAATAGCTTATCCAAATATTTTAAAGTAATAATTTGTTGATGGCTTTGGAATCCAAATGTTTTCATTATATTATCATCTCATCAAAACACATTACCAACCAAAGAGATGACCATAATATTTTACATACAAAATGAATTTTATGCTCTTGCATCTTCAAAGTAATCCATGTACAGAATATTGTTTTCCACTTGTATCTATCCTCTATGTAATTATTACCTTAGCCTATTGCTAAACACTTCTAGGCTTTAGAGGAATTACTTACTTGGGAATCTAAGTTGCTTAAGAAAGAAAATTATGCCCATCTTCTCTAATTTCAAAAATTTTTTTTTCCTCCAATAATAAAAGCAGGATTATGCACAGGATAACCACACACACACATATTAAATGAGGAAAAGAAATAACAATAAAAGTGCTCATGTGAGTAACAATTAGATATTTTATGAAAAAGAGACTTCTAAACACAGGTCAAGCATTGTAATTCACATCTCACCTGAAGCATGCTGGCACTCCAGTCCACCAAAGACAGTTCTCTTGGGACCTACGCTGGATGGACACACAAGGTCTCATGAGGTAAAAGGCTAGGACACTTGCTCTTTCTGACCAGGCAGTGCTGTGGCTGATTAATATCCACCCAAAGCCACAATCACCTTCTGATCTGAGGAGCAGGTGACTGGAGCTTCTGAAGTGTCTTGATAAATTATGCAGGCATATTGAACAATACACAGAGCAGGTTAAAAAAATTCACTAAAGTGGTTTACTTTGTCCTTTTAAGAAGTGAATCTAAATAGCTCATCATCAATCACTGACAACTGTTAGCATGACAATACTAAGAAATTAGTATTACACAGGTACCATAGAAGAGCTCTTTTCTTTCCCAATAAAATGTTTGGGAAAGGAGAGAGGAAGGAAGGAAAATAAACAAGGTTGTTTTAATAGCCTTCGAAATTTAACTTTTGCCATTTTTTTCTGGCAACCCAGAAGGCCAATTTGTTCATAATGTCCAATGTCCTTTCATTACTATATCCTATTTATCTTAAGCCTTCCTTCCTCTTTGCCAACACAAATTATACCCACCTTTCCAGCATTATTTTAACCCCTATTTCAAAGGTCAAATGGTATCTGCTCCATAGCTATTTATTTTGTAACCACCACAAATTCCATTTGATTCCGCTGATACTTATACATATACTGTCTGAACTTATATCTCCTCCAGTACAGTCACAAAATTAAAGTACATAGTTGTTATTTTATTGTTTTGTGTTAACCTCATCTCCTTAACTATTTAGTAATTATTAATCAAAAAAAGTTTTACCTTCCATATTTGGGCTTTTAACAGAGTCAGTCTTTAAAAAAATTATAGAAAAAAAAAGATCATCATACCTCTTCATTCAAAATTCATAAAACAGAAAGTTAACCTGCATTACATAAAACAAGTTAATGCATGGGAATTTTTAAAAATATATAACTTATAGTTTGTTAGACCCTATATTGTTCCATAAAAAATTTAAAACAGTAAGAAAACATAAAAATGTGCACACTTATTTTAGCAATATATACTAAGAATTAGCAAGTAAAATTAACTTCTGAAACCAATATACTAAATTTGATAGTCTTTAATTTTGTCCTGATCATAGGAAACCAGTTGTTTTACTATCAACAATATTTCTAAATATTATTAAAATAAATATAAAATACATATATATAATATGTAAAATACAAAATATATATTACATATATATGTATTTTATATTATATATATCCATAGATTATAGATAGATAGATAGATAGATAGATAGATAGATAGATAGATAGATGATAGATAGATGATAGATAGATAGATAGATAGATAGATAGATAGATAGATAGATAATTTCTATGTTATCTAGGAGAAAAGGAAAAACTCCCCTGATGGTTCTGATTTTTTAATATGTTTGTAGATTTTCTCAGGAACATCAGCAGGAATTTTGTTTGCTTTTATCCCTTTTTCTTTTAAGAAGATAGGTTAACTGACATTAGACTCCCTAGCTGAGCACACAGACCTTCAGAGTGTAGCGCTCTCCAGTCCCCCCTCCCCCATCAAATGCTCATCACCACTATTCACACAGATGTGGTGCATGTTCATAGAGGTCTGAGCAGTCCTACTATGTAGCCTTTCTTGGTAAATCCCTACCTTTACTACATTGGGCTAATGCATTCTTCCACCAGCATCCAACTTTAATATAACTTCTTATAACTTCCATTTTAATTTTCCCAGTTAAGGTACTAAATGTCTGTCTGTATTTTGTGCTCTCATCACAGCCAGCCCCATCCTGGTTTACACATGTAGTCCCATGCAAAAACATTACTCATACACTCTCAGCAGTGTCCTGTTTGGATGACGAATTATTATTGTGGGGTTCAACTTAAAACCAGTCTTGACTGGAAGGTCAGTTCTGGCCGCTTATCTCAAGGCACCCCTGCCAGGTACCGAGAGGCTTTTAATCAACACTAACTACAGCAGACTCTGAAAAGTTATCAAAAATATTGAAAGAAAACATATGGTTCAAAATTGTGGTTGCATTATTGCAAAGGTCCACAGAGGCACAAAACTTAGGAAATTTTCCCAGAAATATTCTCCTTTTGGTTTTCATGAGCTTAAAGGCAGAATATGTCCAGTAACTTAACAGTAATGTAAATTTCAAAGTCAGCCCTGTGATAGCTTTGCCAGAATATAATTCACTTGATAGAATTCTAAGGCTTTCATTTCTCATGACTCACACTGTTGGTAATTTGAGATTAGACCACAAAAGGAACAGACCCAACTTTTGATTAAGGGTCTACCTAAATTTCGCAAGGCATTTTTTAGTGATAACAATATCATAATATAGTTACTGACAATTCAATTTATATTTGGAGCACATAATTCCTTCAACATTTTTACTTTAGGTGTTTAAATCTATGAATAGTACTTTTTGAGCTGATCAAAATATTGTTAAATATTTAAATTAAGGGCATAAGGATGGTGACTAGTATCAAGATATGAGTTCAAGTTTTAACACACCTTTTGTAGTGTTTAAAATTTAGCTAAGAGATGATGTAAGACTCCTAAAATGATTAAATGGAAGCAAATAGAACTGTCACACTGGCACTTTATTGTACGTACTACAACAAATTCTGTATCTGTGAGAGTTTTGTTATATTCATACTAACACTGTTTAACATCAATCTCCAACGGTTCAGTTAGAGGTAAAGAGGCCATTAAAAAAATGCCATGGATATAAATTACGAAATATATCTAAATCTATATAGTAATCAAACAATTGCAAATTAATACACATGAGCAACATTCTTCCTCTATATACTGGGTCAAGTCTTTAAAAAGATGGTAAGAACCACTGTTCAATGAGAAGCTAGGCACTCTCATGCTCTACTAAGAAGAATGCAAATGAACAGAGATTTTCTAGAGAGCAATCTGACATTAAAGATCTTACCAAAATAAAGATTATAAAAATTTTGATTCCTCAGTTTCTGCTGATTGACCCAATAATTAATAATTCAAAAATTAAATCAGAATCTCTGGGCATGAGGCTCAAGCAGTAGTATTTCTTAACTACTCCCACCCACCCAGATAATTCTTAAATAGCCAGATTGGATAATCACAGGTTAATGTAGATAACTTCAGGAAAAAATGTTCATTAAATGCTAAGTAATTAAAAGCAAATTACAACTCATTACTTTTGAAAACACACACACATGCACACATCCAAGACTAAATCTAATAACAACAGTTATTACTCAAAATAAAATTATAGCTAAGAGATTTATATGTGATCATAATAGTTATTATTGTTCTTTTGGCTTTGATATTTTCCAAATGTTATAAAATAGATATACATTGCTTTTAAATTAATAAAAATTATTTTTACAAGATCAGTATTAAAACATCTATTATTTCATAATAATATTTTGCAGGAATTTAAGATTTGATAATCTCAGAGTTACCTAAAATATGTCTTTAAAATGGTGAATTCCTTTGCCCTACCCAAGATTAATAGTCATTAATTTGGAGGGAAGGGTGAGGCCTCAAACTATGTATTTTGAATAGCATACTTCCCTAATTCAGATATAGAAATTAGTTTGAAAACACTGCGATCTACAATAAATATCTTTCATTTCTTACAATCTTTGTTAAATGAATTTACCAAATGGCCTCCTTTATAATATATCCTAGTGGTTCTCAAATTTTTGGAACTCAGGAACCCTTTGCATTCCAAAAATTATTGAGAACCCTGAAGAACTCATATATTTGCATGCTGTATCTATTAATATCTACTAAATTAGAAATTAAACTAATAAATTGTTTAAATATTAATTTAGTATTTGCTTAAAAATAAACTCACTACATGTGAGCAGACAATATTTTATAAAAAATGTTTTCAAAACAAAAAATTAGGTGATTCTGGGAAACATGGAGTGAGAAACGTCCTTAGATCTCTCCCCTTGAAACAATAATGAGCTGAATATCTAAAACTGAACAAAAACACCCAAACTGCACACTAGCATGTCTGAGCATAGGATCTGCACATGAGAACTACCACAGATAAGAACCCCAGGTGTCAGGTGGTGGACTGGGAGAAATAAGCTGACTCTCGTGGTCTCCATAGCTCCTTGAAGGAGTAGGGGTAGGGGTGAAGGTGCAGTGACTTTCCTGATGAGCTCTGCCTGGAAGTACTATGCAGCCAGCAGCAGGGCCCAGTCATCAGGGCAGAAGGCAGAGAAGCAGAATGGGGCAGCAGAGAAACAATAGTTGATTATTACCAGCCCCAGTTGCAAAACCAAGACTGAGATGCAGCTCCCGACCCCCACCCAAGAGGGACCCACCCTTCCTACTCTCCGATACTGAAACACAGCAGAGCACCGGGGAGGCTGAGCAAACGCTACCAAAACTACTGCTAACACTGACAGGGACTGAAACTAAGAGTACCAAGTATGATTAAATATCTATGAGAAACTAAGAGACATTATTTAGGCTTTATATAAAGCAGGAATCCAAGAGGCTTAGACGACACCTGCTGGAAACCAAAAGAAAAACGCCTTCTTTGCAGCAGGCTAATGAGAGACCTTTATAAAATAAATCTTTCTGGAAAAACAGCAGAATACACTTCCATTAATGCCCAGGCAGAAAAATAGTCCATTAAACACCATGAACAACCAAGGTGACAAGGCATCTCAGAAAGAAATAGAAAAATCTCCAGAAAATAAGTTTACAGACATAGAGGTATGCAACTTAAATGACAGAGAATTTAGGATGGTACTTCTGATAAAACTCAGAGTTCAGAAACAAGTCATGTCAACAATTTCAGGAATTAAAAAAAAAAAAAACAACTAAGTGAGCAGAGCAAGAAGACTGAAATCCTCAATAAGAACAGAATAGAGCTTCTGGAGATAAAAAACAGAAACAAAAACGAAAAACAAAAAACACTGCAAGAGTTGAAAAATGAAATAGCAAGCTTGAGAAATAGAATAGACCAGGAAAGGATCAGTGATATCAAAGACAGAAATCTAGAAATAAATCAGAAGAAAGAAGAGAGAAACCAAAGAATGAAAAATAATGAAAGAGAAATATAAGAACCAGCTGATACCATCAGGAGAGGAAACATAAGAATAAAGGGCATTACTGAAGGCTAGAAAAAGGAGCAGGAACTAGAAAGCATTTTCAGACAAATAGTGGACAAGAATTTCCCAAATCTAAGGAATGAGCTGGAGCTAGGAATTCAAAAAGTCAACAGAACAATTAAAAATACATAAAAAAAATTGAGATAATTTTGCATTATGAGGCCTGCACTACAGGAAATACTGAAAGGGGTCAGCTCACCTAAAACAAAATAACAAAACTAAACAAAACAAAATATATAACCAAGAATAAAGTGACTATCAGGCATATAGAAGCAGAGGAGTGCAACCCTTACCAAGAACAGGGCATTATAAGTTTAAATAATAATAATAAGAGAATTGCTATAGCAAGATAGTAATGAATGTTCAATATACATAAGGACAAATTAAGATAACAATGACTGAAAAGAGGAGGATTCAAAGATGCAAATTCGCAAAGGGGAAAGGAGATAAGGCACACACAGAAGAAAATGGACTGTGTATGTGTGTGTGTGTGTGTGTGTGTGTGTGTGTGTGTGTGTGTGTGTGTGTATAACTATCTTTTTCATATTTGTAATGATAACTTAATGCCAAAGTTTCAGAACTGAAGTATATAACATAAAACAAGAAGAACCAGAGGCAAAACCCACAAAAGCCAACCAAAATAAAGAAAATAGAAACACAAGGACAAGGAAGCAATGGAAACATCTAGGTACCAGAAAGCAAAAGATAAAATGGCTATAAGAAGTCTTCATATTTCAATAAGCACCCTAAATGTAAATGAACTGAACTCACTAATTAAAAGGCACAGAGTTGCAGAATGGATCAAAAAGCAAAACTCGACCATATGCTGCCTCCAGGAGACATATCTCAGCTCCAAAAGATAAATATAGACTCAAAGTGAAAGGGTGGAAAATGATATTTCAAGCAAATGGCATTCAGAGAAAAGCGGCAGTAGCAATACCAATATCAGATGAAATAGATTTAAAATAAAAAAGGTAAAGAAAGATACTGAGGGACACTTCATAATGATAAAGGGAATCATGCACCAAGAAGACATAACACTTATTAATATCTATGTTCCCAATCAGGGAGCCCTGAAATATATAAAGCAATTACTAACAGAACTAAAGGGAGAAACTGACCAAAACACTATTGTCATAGGGGACCTAAATACCCCACTGTCAGATATGGACAGATCACACAAACAGAAAATCAATAAGGAAATAACACATTAATTGACACATTGGAACAACTGGACATAATTGACATATACAGAGCCTTTCATCCCAAGACAGCTGCTTATACATTCTTTTCTAGTGTGCATAAAACATTCTCAAGAATCAAACACATACTGGGACACAGAGATAGCCTCAACAAATATAAGAGGGATGAAATCATACCAACCATATTTTCTAATTATAATACTTTGAAACTAGAGATCAACTGCAAAAAGAAATCAGGAAGAACCACAAATACATGGAGATTAAACAACATGCTACTGAAAAAAAAACTGGATTAGAAAAGAAATAAAAAAAGAGATCAAGAGATACATAGAAATTAATGATAATGGTAGTACAACATATAAAAACTTTTGGGAAATGGCAAAAGTGGTCATAAGAGGAAACTTCATATCATTACAGGCCATTCTCAAAAACAAGAATGAGCCCAAATAAACAACCTAACTTCATCATAAAAAAACTAAAAATGAAGAACAAATGAGGCCTAAAGTCAGAAGAAAAGAAATCATCAAAACTAGAGGAAAAATAAATGAAATTAAAAACAAAACAAAACAAAATAATAGAAAAAATAAATGCAACAAAGAGCTGGTTCATTGAGAAGTTTATTAATATTGACAAACCCCTGGCTAACTTACTAATGAAAAAAGAGAAAGGACACAAATAAACAAAATCAGGGACGAAAGAGGGGATATTACGACTGACATCACAGAAATACAAAGAATCATGCAAGAATACTATGAAAATTATATAACACCAAATTTAATAACCTAGAAGAAATGGACCAGTACTTAGAAAAATGCAATCTTCCTAGACTGAATCCAGAAGATCTGGAAAATCTAAATAGACTGATCGACAATATGAAAATTGAAACTACCATCAAAAACCAACCAAAAAATAAAAGTCCAAGACCACATGGCTTCACCAATGAATTCTTCCAAACATTCAAACTCTTCCAAAAAGTCTAAGAGGAGGCAATACTTTCCAACTCATTTTATGAGGCCAATATTACTCTGATACCAAAACCTGATAAAGATAACACAAAAATAGAAAACTAAAGACCAATATCTGTCATGAACACAGATACAAAAATTCTAAATAAGATACTAGTGAACCAAATACAGCAACACATTAAAATGATTATAGACCACGATCAAGTGGGCTTCATTCCGGGGCACAGGGTTGGTTCAACATACGCAAATCGATTAATGTGACACACCACATTAACAAATTAAAAAGTAAGAATCATATGATCATATCAATAGATGCAGAAAAAGTCTTTGACAAGATACAGCATCTGTTTATGATCAAAAGACTTCACAAAATTGGTAAAGAAGGAAAGTTCCTTAACATAATAAAGGCCATACATAACAAACCCTCAGCCAACATTATGCTGAATGGTGAAAATATAAAAACTTTCCCTCTAAGATCAGGAACAAGGCAAAGCTGTCCACTATCGCTATTGTCATTCAATATAACATTGGAGGTCCTAGCAAGTGTAATCAGACAAGAGACATATAAAAGGCATCCAAATAAGAAACGAAGAAGTCAAACTGTCACTATTTGCGAATGACATGATTCTCTATATAGAAAACTCTAAAGACTCCACAAGAACACTACTAGAAACAATAAGCAAATACAAAATCAACATTAAAAAATCCATAGCATTTCTATACTCTAATAATGAAGCATCAAAAAAAGAAGTAGGAAATAGAATTCTTTTTGCAGTTGCAACAAAAGAATAAAATACCTAAAAATAAATTTAACAAAACATGTGAAAGACCTATATAATGAAAACTACAATACCCTATTAAAAGAAATCAAAGAAAATACAAAGAAATGGAAAGATATTCTGTGTTCCTGGATTGGAAGAATCAACATAGTTAAAATGACCTTATAATCTAAAGCATTATACAGATTTAATGCAATCCCCATAAAAATCCCATCGGCATTTTTTAAAGAAATAGAACAAAAAATCATCAGATTTATATGGAAGCACGAAAAATTCTGAACTGCCAAAGCTATTCTGAGAAAAAAAAAATGAGGCTGGAAGTATCACTCTGCCCAACTTCAAATTATATTACAAAGTGACAGTAATCAAGATGGCATAGTATTAGCAACAAAACAGACACACGGACCAGTGGAAACAGAATCGCAAGTCCAGAAGTAAGCTCATATTTATATGGGCAGATAATTTTTGACAAAGAATCCAAAAGCATACAGTGGAGAAAGAAAAGCCTTTTCAATAAATGGTGCTGGGAAAATATGAAGGCCACCTGCAAAAGAATGAAATTAGACTATTGTCTATCACCACACACCAAAATTAACTCGAAATAAATTATAGTCCTGAATATAAGACCAAAATCAATAAAATGCATAGAAGAAAACATAGGAACTAAACTCAAGGACCTTGAACTTAAAGAGGATTTTATGATTTGACCTCGATGGCAAGGGAAGTAAAAGCAAAAATAAATGATTGGGACTACATCAAACTAAAAAGCTTCTGCTCAGCAAAAGAAATAGTCAACAAGGTAAAGAGACAACCATCCGAATGGAAAGATATATTTGGAAGCAATGCCTCTGATAACTGCCTAATATCCAAAATATACAAAGAACTCATTCGACTCAGTAACAACAAATAAACAAATTATCCAGTCAAAAAATGGGCAATGCACCTGAACAGACACTTCTCCCTAGAAGACATGCCGATGGCCAATGAATATGTGAATATATCGCTAGCTGTTAATGAAATGCAAATCAGAACCACAATGATACCATCTCACACCTGTTAGAATAGCTATAATCAACAGGACAAGCAATAACAAATGTTGGAGAGTATGAGGAGAAAAAGGAACCCTCATATACTGCTGGTAGAACTGCAAATTGGTACACCACTATGGAAAATAGTATGGAGGTTCCCCAAAAAACTAAGACTTGATCTACCATATGATCCAGAAATCTCTCTTCTGAGTATTTACCCCCAAACCTTGAAAACTCATATCTGAAAAGATATTTGCACTCTGATGTTCATAGCAGGACATGGAAGCAACTGAAGTGTCCTACAACAGATCATTGGCTAAAGAAGCTGTGATACATATATACAATGGAATATTACTTAGCCATGAAAAGAGATAAAATACTGCCATTTGTGACATCATGGATGGACCTCGAGATAATCATGCTCAGTGAAATAAACCAGACTGAAAAAGTTGAAAATCACATGATATCACTTATATGTGGAATATAAACCTAAAAGCAACAAATGAACGGGACAAACAGAGACTCATGGACATGTGCAATGGACTAATGGTTACCAGAGGAGAGGTTATAGGAGAGTACGAGAGAGGTAGTCGGGGTAAAAGGGGTCAAATATAGGGGGTAGAGGAAGGTGAATGGGGTAAAAGAGATCAAATATATGGTAGCTGAAGGAAACTGAACTCTGGGTGGTAATCACACGATAAAATATTCAGAAGTCAAATTATAATGTATGCCTGAAAGTTATATAATTGTATTAACCAATATTACCCCAATAAACTTAATTTTAAAAAATTAGTACAAAGAGTGGCATTGTTTTACATTTTTGCAAATCGCTTTAAGTTCTATCTTAAAAGAACACAGCTCTAATGTTATATTTGCCTCTTTTCAATCTACCTCACTGTGCTCTTTTCTTGAAATTGAAAAAAAATCTGGACTCCTACAAATATAAACTGGCTATAGTTGGAAAAGAGAAGACTATCTTGACTCTTTCAGCTAATTTTGGATATTCTTCTTTGATACTACAACAAAACTCAACAAGTACTAGTTTCATGAAGGTTAGTTGCAATAAGGAATCTGAAACCTTTCAATAAAATTTTCCCACTCTATTATATAAAATTTCCTGATTTATCTTGCAGTGTGAGTGACTATTTTACCCATAACTTATTTTATAATATAATACTTTGATCATGTGGAAAACATTAGCTGACTGAATCATGCCAATTTTCTGAACAGTGAGACAATTCACTGCACAGTATTGAAAGATCAGTTTATTAAATCCCTACCTATTTTATACATCTAAGTATAACATAGCTGTCAAGTTCATGATGGTAAGTGCAAGTTTTTCAAAATTGTAATTTTCAGATTAAAGTTCAGAGTTTAACTCTGGCAGCAAATAGTGTTAGTTTTCCTAGAAGTGACAAATTCACTTTATTAAATTTTGAGAAAATGACCTAATGTTCATTTTCAAATAACTTGTCTGTCAATGTTCTTTCAAGTAGGATTGTATTCCATGAGAAAACAGCAAGCTCAGCTTACAGGCAGAACAATCCCATAAGACCCTTTCTTAAAGACAGTCACTGTACTCTAGTATGTAGCAGTATTATATATATTCTTCACATTTCATAACACATTAAAAATCTTTAATATACACTAATCATTTCAACTGCTTAATCAAAGATTTTTTTTATTTAGAAATTTATTCTGTTTAATCCACAAGTTTTATATAGCTTTAGCTTAAAAAAAGAAAAATAAAAAACAAAAAACAAAAACAGTGAAAATTAGAAACTATTTCAAAGTCTTGGCTCTTCTAGCCTTCCAAATACATGAGCTCTGAAAGCTGTATAAACAAACTGGAAGAATTGAGCCATGACATTTCATAAAACAATTTTTTTTTATATAACTAAAGGATCCTTCCTGGGACTAGTTAACTGCCTTTACAAAAAAATACAACAGAGTAAGATGAAATTCCAGCGTTCCAAATCAATTTGTTACAGATCAATATATTTTTAAGTGAAAGTGTGTAGTAATAAAGAATATAATGACCATTAGTACATTTTGGTGTCATTCCCTTGATTCACAACAAGAAGCAAAAAAGGCAAATATCTTGTTATTATGAAAATAATTTTAACCCTGAAGACCTTTGAAAGAGCTCATGGACACATTGGGGTCTACAGACTACATTTCCCAACCCTGATCCACAGATAAGATTAATAAGTAGAAGCTCTCCTTCTGTCCATTAAAATAATGCCTACGGCCTCAGTTTGATGAACTTTCATCATGAATACTCTATAATACTTTGTTCTCATACTTCAGTTATATGCTTAAACAATATGCCCAGGGTAAATTCCTAAATCTATGACTACATATTGTATAATTGTTGTCTTTATTCTAAAAATTAATGAAATATTATATAAGCTAGTGAAATATGAGTGCAAAAGAAAGGGAATAGACACTGCTATCTAAAGTTTTTATTTTATTATTTTTTAATTTATTACTATATCTCCAGTACCTTGAAAAGTACCTAATACATAGTACACAAATGCTGACTGTTTATTGAATGAATGATTTGTTATTTCTATTAAAATAGGGTGAATCATTTGAATGTCTCTACAATTTTTAAAAGCCAAATTATGTGATTGAAAGATCAGAGTAAGAGATGAGGAATGAACTGATAAAAATCTAAGAATCTGTGTACTCACTGCATTATGTTCATTCCCTAAAAAAAGAAAATTAGAAATTACAGAGGATACCCAATGTGTGACTTATGTAAAAAAGCTAGAAAAATTACTTACATTGATTAAAAATTCATGTCAAAGTTTTTTTTCTCATTTACAGTGTGTTGATACACTTAATTTAAAAATAGCTATCCAATACTGCTAGTATTTCCACAAGTCTTTGAATTTGTAATACCCAAAGGCAAATTGATGCTAGCAATGTTTCACCTTTCTGATGCATCACCACCATCTGGTGTCATTAAGAGATAACTGCAGGCTTTCTTCCAAATGTTTGACCTTGGCTTTATTTAAAATGGTTTCCAAGAAAGGGGGAAGGAAGAAAGTAAGAAGGGAAGTGTGGAGGGAAAAAAGAAGAAAATGTACTGAGGTGAGAAGTGAATACTCTGGCATTTCCTTTTACAAGTTTTGGATTTACCTTGATTTAAATTCAAATCTTATATTTGAGTTATAATTTTTAAGATTTAACACACAAATCTGTTTAGATTATACATATCATTTAAAATTTTTGTCCTACCCTCTTAATATTTTGGAGTGAAGATTCATTTTATGACCCTTCCCTATCTATTCGCTCTTTAGAATAGGAAAATGGGAGTGGATGACAAGCTTGATCTAACTTGTAAATTTTAGCTGAAATCATTTAGTATGAAAGCATTAAGTAACATCAGAAAGAGTAGTAACTCAACTACAGGTGCATAAATCTCAGACCTAGTCACAGTCGATAGACTGTAGAAAAGTGAATGCAAAAACACCAAATGATACCTTCTGGGCATGGTGTTTCCAGCAGAAAAATGCAGAGTTCCATTTGCCTACTCAACTTATGAAATTTAAAGGAACCCAAAGAATACTTTTCCAACTAAAAGGACCTTCCCCATCAGTCTATCTCAGAATTTTGATGTTCTATCATTAGAAGTAATTTTATATTTATAATGGCAATCTCTGCTAGAATGTATATCCTTAAGGAAGAACCTTCCTATCTATTTTCAATTCTGAACAATTTCCTAATAGTCTGCTAAAACTTAGTTTAAGACCATGTTCATTCAGGCTATATGGGGAGGCAGGCCAGTAAGGGAAGGGCAGTCTCGGAAGCTGGAGGTCAGCAGGCAGATAGGCAGCTTGGAGAGCTGAGAAAGCTGGATAAAAGGGTGCAGAAGGTGGGAGGATGTGTACTCTCAGCATTCCTGAGAAAATCTGATTTCATAGCCTGGTTCTTTCCAAACACATTCCATTCTGTAACATTATTAAGTCCCTTTGAAAACCACATCATTCTTCAATTAATTCCATAGGCCTTATATTAAATATAGGGTGGTTTAACATGTTTATTAAGTAGCAGTTTGAATTTAGGCTCAGATGCTATTTTGATATGCAATGGTATGATTAAAGATTGGTAGGTCATTTGTATATGAGATGTACATCTTCTCAATGCCTAACTGCATTTGATAAAAGTCATGTTTACCCCAGTGAGTCCTTTAATAGTCCCAGCCCCATTGCCTTATCGCTGAAGAAGTCTAAGTTAAAAACAAACAAACAAACAAACAAACAAAAACATTAAGATTCACCACTCTGTCTTTATCAGAGATGGCTTCATTGCATGTGAGCATGACAGCTGATTGCACAGGACCCTGTGTTCAGAAGGATCCTGAACTTGTTTTAATGCTCCATTGTTTCCATCTTCAGATTCTTATTAATTTTACCTCTGAGCTTGTGTTTTTAAGTAAAGTCCAATGGAACAATAGATATGCACATGAAGAGGTGAACTATGTTCAATATGAGTGTCTGCCAATTGTGTCCCCATTCAAATACAGTGTGAGCACAGTCCCATGAGCACAGAATTCCAGTGGGCCCATGTCATGTGGGAGTTCAGAAAAACTCAGTGAATGCAAGGTATGTGTATTATATCTTCCACTGAGTAACAAACACCTTAGTACTAACAGTGCTTTAAACAGAAAAACTTGTTTTGTTTTTAAGAAACAGGAATGGCTGAGGAACCCTATCATGTGCATTCTTATGCATGTTTTTCTTGTATTAGCTGACCACTGATGACATAGAAAGACATGGAAAGATAGGTCAAATCATAATCCCTTTTTCTTTCAGTCCTTCTTCACTGATCAGTAAGCTGAAGATAGGGAGTGCTGGTAGAATATAGATGTATTAACATTAGCTATGTTCATTAAATGAAATAAAAACAGTTGAGATTATTTTATACAGCATTTCACTCCTTCTGGTAAGAATAAAATACATATGCATATATACAATATGAAAATTATATATTTAGTGATTCTGCACACCAGTAAATTTTCTTATATTTGTACATAATACTGGCATTGAACATAAAGGAGAATAGTAAAATTCATGCTAATACTTAAAAATGATAATTTTCTACACATAGAATGACATTAAATAGCAAAGACACCTTGACAAGTTGAGAGTCATTGGAATAATTTATATTTTAGAACTTTTTTTTTTTTTTGCTTTTGAACAAGGAAATTTGTACTTTTATTTTATGCTGGGCCTCACAAATTATATCCTTTATATTTGCTGATAGTGCTGCTATCGCTCTCAGACCAGCTGAGATATTCCTTGGGGATGTCAGGCTAGCAAAACAACATTTCTTCTTTGGTGAAGGCTATAATCCTTTGTTCTTTGCTTAGAGTATGCCTTTTCTCTTTAAATAATAATAAAAAAAATTATATAATAAGTAAAATGTTTACTTTTGTTTACTTGTACTCAAAAAACCTGTGTTCCTTCTGTAAAGACACATTTAGAGGAAAACAGAGCCCTGCTCTTATTTTCACCTTTGAAAATAAAAATTTGGTCTTTAACTGGAATAAAAACAATAATAAAGACAGTTTTTCTGGTAGCAAAATAAACATTCTCAATCACTGTTAGCACATTGTTAAATCATGTTCAGTGCTAAGCTACTTCTCTGTTAGGAGATTTGGCAAAGATTTGAAGAGGTTGATGGGATTAGGCCATTGGAAGATATTTAAGTGGTTTCTTATTCAAACCGAAAACCAAGGCTTTGAGAATCTGAGCCTAGATGATCACCTCCTTTGAGTACTTGCCCTCTATTTGCTCCATTTGAAGACATTCTACTCTGGCCAGCAGTACAGCAGAGACACCTTCACAGGGGACAACAATGGATCTCTAAGTGTTTTACAATGAAGACAATGCAGAACATGATCTCTGGGTTTAGTCATCATGTGAACAGGCTCTTAATGCACCAATTGTTAAAAGTATGTCAATAAATGAGGCCAAGTTTCAGAGTTCATTCACTTTATGAAACAAAACTATAGTCTATGATGACATCATATTTCAGTTTTATAAAATATAAATAAAATTTTAAAATGTTTCTCAGTTTCTTTTTGATCTTAATAAAAAATGACTACTGCAGAAATACTGTAATACGAAGAAACAGTGTAGTGATTATAATCAAGAGCAAAGTGACCTTTCTCTCTCTTTGTGTACTGATGGCAGCAGGAAGTGTATGAACACAGAGAAACTTGCTTTCCCTTCTAGGCATTATTCTCTCTTCCACAGTCAGTACAGCTGCTGGGACAATAGTCCATCTACCTGTGAAGTAACTCTGAGGAAATAATGTTTTAACCTTCAAAATGAGTGCAGCTTCTGCTTTCAAGAAGCAGTTCATTCAATCTGCTACAGAGCAGATATCCTTCAGAGCTGACGTTTAACTTGTGTCACTCCAAGTCAAAGAGGAGATAAAAAAAATTGTTTTTATAAAAATCACATTGATTACTGAAATTATTGAAATGCTATAAATTTATTACAGGGTTCTTTATCTCACATTTAAAAGATCAGAAACACTTACTTTCCCTACGTTGCACAGCTAGTAATGGGCAGAAGCAGGACTTCCAGCCTTGCTTTATTCCAAAATCTTTATACTTTGCAGTTGTTCATTTGGATATTCTAGCTACTCTGCAATCGATACATGGTTTTCATGTGCAAGCATTTGTATAAGCCCCTATAAGGCTTTTATTGCTTTATTTCCAAACAAATGACTGAATTACCTAGAATGAAAACAAAATTACCACTGATAGTCCTATAAACTGTTAATTTTTTTACTACTTTAGTCAACAACATTGTATTATATACTTCCAAGTTGCTGAGAGACTTGATCTTAAATGTTCTTACCACAAATGTAGCAAATCAACAAGTTCTACATCCTAAACTTACAAAATGAAAGATGTGAATTATATCTCAATTAAAAAAAAAAGAATCAGAGCAAAGAAATCAATACTCTATGAGAAAAGATTTTTCTCTAATACATGATTTCTGAGCCCAGATATTATTATTATTTTCTTGGATCATAAAGGGCTGCTGTTGATAACAGCAAGGAGAAGTAATCCAGCATAAAAAATGCTACCCACCTCCCTGACATGGCTAAATTGACTGAATTGTCCAGGTGCTATGGAGACCTGATTATAAATGTTGGATATACATTAATGTACTCAGAAAGAAATTATTGCTTTAAATTGGAGTGGGCCAGTATTCTCTTTTTTTATGTGAAACTTTACTACTTCTTGGGTGAAAAAAATTGAGTGACACTCTGTTCAGTATAAAATGCATCCAAATATTTATTTTTAAATTGCAAACTATTTATAGACAGGCTTTGACAGGTTTGAGAGAGAACTCAATCTCAACCTTCTCTTTGATTTCACCAAATCCCACATCAATATATTTTCCTATAGTACAAAGGTACTAAATTATTATTTTAAAATATCCTTGAACTAGAAGATTATCTAGAAGGTAAGGACAAAACATCTTCAGATCTTTAACAATGATCACCTTGCACTCTAATATGGGCAAAAGTACACTCAAATATACTCAAATATACTGTAGATGGTAGTATTGCTTCCTACCAACTACATCTTTACTGGATTTCTTTTACTATTTTACCCGATGTCTGTTTGCATTTTAAAAATTATGCTAATCACCCTTATATTTTGTAACATCTTCAAAATATTGAAACGATAAGATAAAATTACTAAGTAGGAATATCAACTTTCTTAAGATCTCAACTTTTAAGTCTTTAAAAATCTGTCAGAAATTTAGTCAAATATGATTAAAGACTCACTCACATGTTAACAAATAACAACATAATCTTCCATCTTAAAAGTAACTTCTTTGGAACAGAGCAATGACCTGTTCCACTAGAATCTAGTATCTAGACTTTTTTTGATAAACAAGTTGGTTAATAATGAGATTTAGATTTCTTGTTCGCATTTTTTTTTCATTAGAGTCGGACAAATAATCAGAACAAGCAATATATATAAGAAGAGAATTCTGCTCTAAAAAAAAGAAAAGGCTACTTCCATTTGAAACAACATGGATGGTTCTTGAGATTATCATGCTAAGCAAAATAAGTCAAACAGAAAAAGTTGGAAACCATATGATTTCACTCATATATGGGATATAAAACTGAAAGTAACAAACAAACAAGACAAACAAACAAACAAAAATTCATAGACAATAGTTTAGTGGTTACCAGAGGGAAAGAGGGGTAAAGAGTAGGTAGATAAGGGTAAAGGGGGTCAAATATATGGTGATGAAAGATTTTACTTTGAGTGGTGAACACACAATGCAATAAACAGATGATGTATTATTTAATTGTACACCTGAAATCTATATAATTTTATTAACCAATGTTGCCCCAATACATTTAATTAAAAAAAGAATGAAAAGACTTTTTCAACTCTAAAATCCAATTAAATTAATAGAACCAGAATATTACATTCTTTTGTAATATAATATTTATTTTCCAATGGGCAGAGAAACCTCAAATGTATACCAAGACAATGGGAAGCAAGTAATTGAAATTGCTTGTAGATAATAGATGGTTTTAGATTAAAAACATCAAAACATTTTTATATTTAAATTTTTTAAATCACAATTCTTTAACAAAATATCTTTACCATATTCTTTATGATCACCACAATATGCAATAGAAGGACTGATTTAAGAAATGGTCAGAAATAAAACTTTTTTGATAAATACAGAAAAATTTAAAATTTCCTCCAGCTCTAGCCTGCTTCTTGGTTTATGGCATTGTTAGTCATCTTGTTGTCAGGACCAGAGAACATGCATGTCTTTCCTTTCATCTAGTTGGTCTAAATTCTGCAGTTCTCCTTTCCATACATTGCAATCTGTTCTTTCTAAAACTTTCCTTTTTAATGCTGGTATCACAGTTCAAGTCTTTATTCTCTTTCAGATGAACATTTATGAAACTTTTTGTCTGGCCTTTTCCGCTTTGCTTCTCTCTATCCTCAAATTCTTCCTATGCTCCGTTGCAAGTTTTGGTCAGGAAAACCATAATATAATCAAGATATTCAGTTGTTGAAAATGTTTAATGGTTCTTGCTACCTATAAAGCAAAATGCAGTCTCCTTAGCAATACATTCAATACATTCAAGGTCCTTTATCTTTGGACCCCAAGCTATATTGTCATTCCTTTACCTTCCTCATTTCATCTCATTGTCCCACTTCTAGGTCTCTTCTGACCCTCCTAGGTCTCTTCATTCCAGGTAAACTCTGCTCAAACTGTCAGAACATACCCCTCGATTTATAATGATCTTGCGTGTTTTTTTTTTTTAATGAATTTCTTCTGGAAAGTTTCCTAACCCATTTCTTGACAATATCTACCATTGAAACAAAATATCTCTTCTCTATGAGTGAATTGCTTTTCTACCAACAGAAAAGGAGCACAAAATACTGCTGTGAATAACAATCTCTGCATTACTCTGGTAACAAAGCGTTGGTTGAGTCCATCGGAAATGGGGTGGTGGTAATGTGTCTCTTCATTCTTTGGCTGCTGGTGCAGGCATTACTCATGTCTGCGCACTTCGTGATCTAACCCAGAGCCTCGCATAATGTTCAGGAGATCTGTGTGTACTTGAATCACATAATGGATCAGGCCGAGAGATCTTGGTGAAGACAATCCAGAGTTAAAAACAAAAACAGAATAATCTTCTAAAAGGAGCTAAAAGGCACAGAGCCTTAATCTCTCCTTATTTTACATTCACTTTAGGGAACCAGCTAATTAAAGGAATCCTCTGGTGAATTTCTTGTAAAAGAAAGAATTTTCTGGCAAAGCAAATAATCAATGCTTAATTTATAAAGTACTTGTGGAGATAGGTGCTTACAATATCACCAAATGGCGCTTTAGGAATCCCTCATCATTAATTTGCCTCTATAATCTCCTAAATGAAGGAATCCCCTAGATTCTGGAGAAAATTGGGTTGTAGATGATTCAAGCTGTTAATTTTGATGTTCTATAAAAGAATGCCAACACGGCTATATTTGCTTCCCCATTTAAGCCTTAAAGCATAAGATAGACAAAAAAAAAAAAAAAAAAAAAAAAAAAATCTCCACAGGCAACATTCTAATACTAAATTCATTTTGTTTCAGGTAAAAGCATTAAAAAGTTTTAAATGACTAACATAAAGAGTCCATTGTGTTATTTATATATCTTTGATTTGGGAACAAAATTTTGGTACTTCTTTCTCAGTCTAAGTAATGGTAATTTTTAAACGTTACCGTGAAGTTTGTTGTAGTTTTTAAACTAATTCTCCTCCCAGAGGCAGATGAACTGAACTCTTACTATAGATTAAAAATTAAAGCTCTGCTTTTCCTTTGACTATTTTATCTTAACATTCAAAGCTTTTTAAAATAAGAATAGTTATTATTTTGTGACTATAAACATTTAAAAAAGGAACCCACATACATCGATACTTATTATCGGGCCTTATTTTTCACAAAATGTCAGCTCCATAATTTCCACATGTGACAGGTTTTGAAGTAACAATCTGCCTAGAGAAGGATGAAACAGAAGAATCTTTAGGATATTGCCCCAAAGTCAGAGTTTACTGTTTTGTTTTGTTTTGTTTTCCCTAGGATACATATGTATATGGGGTGTTTTAGTGAAAGTGATGGAAATTCTGGAGAAGCTGAAATTTCCACAAACCATTTCTTGGTTTTAACCTTATTTCCTAATTTTTAGGCCAATCCCTATCACAAATGCAATTTATTTTATATTCTCCATTCCTCCATCGCCCTCTCTGCCTCTTTTCTTTCTTTCTTTCCTTCCTTCTATTTTGGAAAAGAAAAATGTTTCTCAACTCTGTGTATACATTACAAAGTTGAAATACCTGAGGAAGTAATAATATGGTGAAAATCTACAGAAAATATTAAATAACATTCAAAACTTCCCGTATTTTGAGTTCCCGCTTACCTCCTTAGCATTCTCTCTATATATTAGATATACTTGGCTAATTTCAGTTTCAAGATTCTATCAAACTATTCCACACTTCCATGACTTTGTATTTGCCATTTTCATTGCTTTGAAATCATATATTCACTGAATATTTTACTGAAATCTACTCTGTGTGAAGAACAGTGCTAAGTTTCAGGAATATAGTAGTGAAAAAGATATTCACGGTAGTTGCCTACATATAACTCAGCATCCTTCCTCCCTGGAAAACCATGCTCATATTTTGTATGTTTCTTTCTCTAGAATGTGTTCCCTGATCTTTCCATGACTTTTCAACCCTTCCTTTCAGATACTGGTACAGCTTTAATACACCTCTGTTAGAGTCATGACCAAAATGACTTTCATACGGTTATTTACCTATCTCATTCTCTTATTAAACAGTAAAGTTGCTGTGTCTCTTTAATATTTGTATTATTAGTACAGTGCTTAGCACTACATGAAAGAATTAATTAATAGAATGACCAAATTAAGTAACTCATTTGAATTTCAGTCTCCCTATTTGCAAAGCACATATTGATACAAAAGAGAATTAGCACAGAACTTTATGTGAAATTACAGAAACAGTGATGAATGTAATCACTTACATGAATATCGCTTTTTCTAATAAACCTCAAAATTTCTCAATTTTGCTACTTAAAATATTTTTTTTAAATTGATGTTCTTCTATTGTTCTCTAAAATAATCACAATTATCATGTGGTTCTGTCTGTATGTATGATTAATTACAAAAGTGGTTACTACTAATACCTAAAGTGGTTGTTGAACTCATCAGAATATGCTATTTAATTGGAAATTCACAATGTTAATAGGATCAGTATCTTTTATAAAAGCTGAAAGAGGCAGGTTAAATTCAACAGAAATAAGAGCAGTTATCTAATAATATAGTGGATTTTATATGAGGTAAGATGTGTCCCACTGGTAGACATTGTCAAAAAGAATGTCTGAAAGATAGTAGAGGACTATCTTTGGCTAGAAGGCTGACGTAGGAGACCTAAAATCCTGTAAGACTATAACTCTTCTTTAAGTGTTAGATAACAGAAAAAGGCATAAATAAGTATATTTATTTCATATGTTGTTTTACCTAGCTATCTTCAGAGAGTGATATTATATATATATATATATATATATATATATATATATATATATATATATATATATATATCCTATAATACATGTCCTCAATGCTACTAAATTGTAGACTGCCCCTCTGGACAACTTCTGAGATTATCTAGAGTCCTGAAGATTTCAGGACTAATTATAAACTACCCCAGAAATGATCATCACTTTCCTAGGAAGGTGGGATTGTTGGAGTCCTGAAAGAATTCCTCAGGTTGAATTCACAGATGTTCATAACTTCAAATCAAGCAGTCATTTTAGGATTTTGTATTTAGGGAGATGAAACAAGTTCCTGGATCTAACTCATCAATAGAACAGAATTTTTATAAACAACCAAGGTTTGGGTGCACTCCCTAAAGAATAAAGATGAAAAGAAGTTAATTTTTATTGGAATTCATGAGGACCCCCAAATCCCTCAGGCAGATCCTGGTGTACCAGTATTCAGATGTTGTTTGAAGAACACCATGTTATTTTTTAAAAACCGTTGCCTAGAAACACATTAAATTAAAAAAGAAACCTTTAAAGATAAAAATTAAAATTCAGATGGGTGCTTTCTGTAATATTATTTGGCCGTTATCATTCTTTCAGTATCCCCAAGGTAAGAATTTGTAACTCACAGAAAGATATGAAATGCAGATATTTGTCCTTGATTGTACTATACTCATGAGATTTAGCAACATTATATGGCAAAATAATTATGACAAATGCTGAAAACAAAGAAAAATTGTGATTGACTTTTGGAGCTTCTGAAGAAAAAGATTAAAGTGTAATGAATGTCAGAAATATACGTTTCAACTGAAAATACTATTTAGCAACTTGAGAACATCTAATTTCATTTTCTTCCTGTGACCAAGAAAAATGTCTTCTATAAAGTTATTAGTTCTCCCTGAAAATAATGCATGCCTTTTAATGCAATTTAAAATAAAATGATCTTCTTATAGTCAGCCTGTCGTTGTGTATTGTTTAATTAAACATAATAATTTACCTTGGGCTGCTTGAAAGTCAATTGTACAGAGCTTTTGTGCTAATTGTGACTTGGTTCTTAATTATTAACTGGTTGCTTTTATAAGCAAGTTTTTTTGTAGGTAATTTTATAAATGAAATTTGTTACTAAAGATAAATTCTTTGGGGTTCAGAGTAAAATTTTTATTTATTCATCAACTAGTGCTTAACTAATCACCATAAACTATTGATTTAAATTTGACTAAGTTTAATTAAAGTGGAAAAATATATAATATGTATATATTATAAAATATGTATATATTATGTATAATAATATATAATTAAAGACATTGTGTTATATGTTATTGATTATGTGAAATTATATATTATATAAAACAACTAGTTATCTAAATTTTTATATAAATATGTTATGTAACATAATATTTTATATATATATATATGCTTTATTTTATGTTTCACCTATGAGTCTTCTGGATATGAAGGTTCTTCACTGTCTACTAATATCAAGTACAGACTGAACCTTAAGTTTACTTTCTTAAACTCAATGGCAGGTGGGCATAATATATTCCAAAGTGTGCATTAGGCAATGCACTACCTTCAGTGAATGCATGTGGGTCTAACTATTGTTCTCTGAAAGTGGAATCAGAGTTGTAAAAAAAAACGTGGGAGAGGAGGGGAATAGAGAGAAGGAGGAAAAACGGGAGGAGGAGGAGGAGGAGGAGGAAGAGGCTATCTATTATATTAAAATTTTAATATGGCTCTCCAAATTTACACTCCCTTGGGTACATTCAGCTTCCCCCAGTTATCAAGTCAGACAGTAATCTACATGCTGCTGTGAAAAGATTTTGCAGATATAATTAAGTTTCCAAAGCAATTGTTTGTAAAAGACTATTATTCTGGGTGAGCCTGACCTAAACAGGTGAGTTCAACCTTAAAAGAAATTTAGCTGTTGGAGAGATTTAAAGTATAAGAGGGTTTTAATGGGAGGACAATTCTTCACTGATGGCTTTGAGGCCATAATTTCTTAGTTATGACATACAAAACGGAATTTAAATAAAAAAAACTTTAGTGTGTCAAAGGACACAGCCAATGAAGTGAAAAGACAACAATAAAATAAGATAAAATGTTTCCAAATCACGTACATGACAAAAGTGTTGTACACAGAAAATATAAATAACTCTTACCATTCAATAAAGACAATTAACCCAATTAAAAATCAACAAAGTATTTGAATAGACATTTCCACAAAGAAGATGTATATAGTCAGTAAACAGAAAAGATGGTCAAAATCATTAGTCATTAGGGAAGTGCAAATCAAAACACAATGAGAAACTATTGCATGTCTACTAGTATGGCTAAAATATAAAAATATAATAAATGTCAGTGAGAATAAGGAGAAATTCAAACCCTCCTACACTGCCTGTGGGAATGTGAAATGGTGCAACCACTGTGGAAAACCAGTTTGGCTGTTCCCCTGATGCTCAATATAGAGTTACGTTATAATTCAGCAGTTCCACTCTTAGATATATATCCAAGGGAACTGAAAATGTAGGGTTAACACAGAAACTTGTACACAAATTTCACAGCAGCATTTCTCACAATAGAAGAAAAGTGGAAACAACCTAATGTCCATCAACTAACTGATAAGTGAAATAAATAACGTGGTATATCCAAACAATGAAATATTTTAGGTCATAAAAATAAATGTGAGACTGATATCTGTTACAATATGGATAAATTTTGAAAATATGCTGAGCAAGAGAAGGCAGTAACAAAATACAACATATTGTATTAATCTATTTATATGAAATGTCCAGAATTGCCAAATCTGTAAAGCCAGAAAGTAAATTAGATTTCAGTGATGGTGGCATAACTCTGTGAATATACTAAAAATCAAAGAACTGCACACTTTTAAGAGTAAATTTTATGAGATCTGTAATATACCTCTAAAAAATGATTTCAGCAAAGTTGCAAAAATAAGTAATATTAGTTCTGGCACTTGATTTTTTTTTAAAGAGTTATACAGTGTGACAATAAAGTTATTGACACATATATTGAGTAGCTTTTTTGCTTTATTGCTTTTTTTCTTTCTTTCTTTTTTTTTTTTTTTTTTGCTTTGAACTAGCTGGTTGAAACAGAACTGATAGAGAGGCAAAAGAAAATATCCAGAAGTAGGGAAAAAAAATTGTACATAACAGAGAAAATAACTAACAGATAGCATTCATTGACTTCTACTGTTCCTCAGGCCACCTCCTCAGAGATCCCCTGGCTTGCAACTGAATTTGTACCAAGTGATGAGCACTAGAGAGGTTCTGCAGATGTTTTTCAGACCGGAGATGGGCAATGGACTTACCATGTCTGAAAGCCTATATTTATATGTCTGTCTATTTGGGCTAGCTAAAGTCTTGGTTACACTATTTCTTGGTACTATTGCAGAGAAATAAGTTTTCAAAATGATACTACTGTTATATTTTAGTGTCTAAAAGGTAGTATTTAATGTGCTAACATGAGCCAGGCACTTATTAAAAATCAAATTGCTTAGACTTTATTTCCAGGTAGGCACACATTATATGTTTTGAGTAAATTTCTGGTATTTCTTACCTATAAAAAGACACTTCTTTAAAATATTAAAGATTTTAAAGACATGAAAAAGCATATTTCTCAATCGTGTTGAAATGTGAGAACTCTGCCTTTCTCTAACATAGATATACAGATTCTCTTTTAATTAACCCATGAGTTCTTTAGATAAAACCAAATTTGTTTTACAATTGAAGTTTCCAAAGCATCCATTTTCTTATAAAATAATTTCTTATAGGACAAATGATAAGAAAAATGAGTAATTCTGGTCATATGCAGTGTCTCTCATAAACTTCTAAGTCTCTTTCTGTTATTCTTACACTTAATCACATTTTTCCAATGTAAATGTGGAACTATGAAACTTTGGCTGACTCAGTGCTATATAAAATTGGCCTTTACCAAGATTGAAAATTCTCTTTTCACAATCTAAGAGAGCAAGGGTAGATATAATTTTGCTTTTCCAAAAGAATGCCTGGGATGCTCCATGTCCAAAGCAGAAGAGCTGTAGCTGTAGTGCAGTTCTCTTGTCACATGAGTGTAACTAAGAAGCAGAAATTTAAAGCTCTTAGAAAGCAGACATGGGTTTGCACCTGAAAGAGACAATAAGACAGTCTTCTCTTTTTTCTTCTCTTTTTTCCTTTTAATGCTAACATTAGAAGACATAAATTGATGCTGACTATTCAGAATCTTTTCTAAAAGTTTCTATTTTAAGAACTTGCCATGTTTTAGAAAAATACTTTCTATAATGTTCCCACATTTTTCAGATTTATTATTCAAGTTAAAATATAATTAACAACAGGGACAATAAAGATAGGAGTTATTTAAAAAGAGAGAAAGTACATGTGTTATTACCTAGATGGGAAAAATAAGCAGCATGGTGGTTCTGATACACTTTGCCCTTGGCCTACATTCTCTGATGTCTGATTGGCTGGAAATGAGACAAGGTGGCCTATATACAGTATTTAAGCTGAATGTTAATATCTTCCAAAACAATGCCGCAGTGTTAAGAATGTTGACTTAAGAAATGTATGCATATGGAATGACCTTTCACAATAGCGTATGTCGAGATTTATAAGAGGAACAGAGCAAACAAAGTCTACAATGAGAACAATTCCCACACTAAGAGGCAAGCAGTAAATAAAGAATGGCAAAGGCAATGAAACACAAATCACCCTAGCTTAAGGAGAAAATAGCAGTAACAAGAAAAGGAGTGTGATTTCCCTTTCAGTGAAAGGAAAATTAGTTTCAAGAAACAGTTGGACAGCTAATTTGAATACATTAGTGAAAGCAGTACAATGGAAGGTCAACTGAATTCTTAAGAGCTGCTTTATGTATTTCCATAAAGAAAAGAAATTGAGTTTTTAATTACTCATACCTGTATTAAAAAGTTAAAGCATTTCAAGGCTTAAAATTAATGTGTTATTTTAAAACTAATGATGAATAATGAAGAATACTGTCAAAATATAAATAACTGGCTAAGCTTTTTCATATTCTAAAAAAGTAAGACACCCCTTGGGAGGCTCATTATTTTGGTCTAAGAGTTTCTTAAATATTACATACTGGTAGGTACAGTGTCAATGTGGAAAAAATATATATATTTATATATATTATAATATATATTATAATATATATTATATATATTATATATATATATATTGTGTGTGTGTGTGTGTGTATAAACTACTACTAAATTTTACTGCTTAAATAGTTTCTAATCGTGTCATTGGTAGTACTCTCACAGATACTCTTTCCAGTTTCCTTAGTTGCTCCCAAAGGGCCCAGTGTACAGTGCACAGGGGATTAGATTTTGACTTAAGCATACAGATGAACCGATATAAATTCCAAAAACTGCACTGGATGGAGCCATTAGATTGCACTTGTATAGCATTCCTGCCACATTAATCAATATGAGTCTATCTCACAATTCAGAAAAAAAGCACAAAATATGAAGTCAGAGTCTTAGTTCAAATTCTGTTATTTACTGTGACCCTTGCATATCACTCAACCTTTTTGAATATCAATTTCCTTATTATATTTAATGAAAATAATGCCTTCAACTTACTTTACCTAAGAAAACAAATGAAAGTATAATTTTATGATATTATTATGCATATGCTATTTAATTTTTCTGAGCCCTTAATCATAATCATCATTTATAGTGGAATGATATTATCAGTTAGTGCACAGAGCTTCTTTTATTTGTATTTAAATAAATGTTACTTTTTGGTCCCTTTGTTCTATCTCCAGTCCCATTTTTTCTCCTCCATACACCCTGTCACTGGTTGAATTCTCCAGGAAACAGATTCTGAGACAGAATTTAATGGACAGAATGTTTTTTAGGTAGCATTCCATGAAGAGAGTAGAAGCAGCAGGTTTGAACAGAGGGAGAAATCCAGCTGTATTGTAGGCCATGTCAGCCTCAGCCACCCTCAACAGGAGCTCAGGAGTTAGAACTGGACCCTCAGAGTTTTCCTACATTGGCCAAGTGACCGGCACTATATAACTTAGTCTCAGTAGGACATAGGATATGAGACCTTGGGCAAGGTGGCTCTCTGCAGCTGAAACAAGCCCTAAAGGGAATGATAGCTGGAGGTCATTTCCTCACAACATTCCTAGATACTGGAGCAAATAAGTTCTTCCTTAAGGGGAGCATATCACAGCAGCATCCACCACAGGCTCCAAATTTTAGGTGCTTAAATATATAAAAGGTATTGTGTTAGATATTTGGATCTTTTTCTAATTTATCTTCACAATGTATCTGTCAGATTTATTTGGACTGACAGTTGTAGATATGGTTAAAATAAATTTCTTCTATGTAATATGTTTTAAAATGGACATCATTGGTGCTATATCAGGAGATACAATCCCAACACACCTATCATTGTTATGTAGAAGAGATACTATTAAATAAAATAGACTTACACACACTAGTTAGGTTCTTGAATCTAATTCACCAGTCACTCAGAATGGCATTTGTGTCATTCCAGTTTATTTTCAGGATTGTCCACTATCTAAATTTCTTTCCATAAGTCCCACTGTGATTAAACTAGCTTAGTTCCTGACAGTAGCACAACTCTTTCTAATATCTTCTCAGTCCACCCTCATGTTGTTTTATTTCATTTCACTGTTTTGCCTTTTTCTACTTTCCTGCCTACCTTCACCACTGTAACATCAGCATCATTTAGAGTCAAATGATTGTAAATGATTTCCCCCCGAATATATGTAATATATGATACAGAGCAGTATACAATAATTATTGATTTTTTAAATTTTAACATTTTTAATTTTATTGATTCTATCTCATTTTATGTCTACCTAAATTGTACATAAATTTTAAATAAATGGTATCACAAAATAAAGATTTTTTAAATTATATTTTTCATTTTTACAAAGAAATTACAAAAATATTAATGCTTAACTAATCTGTTCTTATTTCTGGTTTCCCAATTCAGAACTATATTCATTTTGATTTTATACATTATCTTTCAAACTAATTCATTTTTTGACATAGAGAAGGAAGTCTATGAATCTCCTTTATTTCAATGTTGTCCTGTCTATAAATAACAGAGCACAAGAAGTTTCCTCCTGTGTTTCTCAGCTGTATTCCTTGAAATCCTAGGTTATTAAGGAGTTTTTCTGCAATTATTGTCAGGTGAGAGGCTGCAGAGAAGACAGAACCTCAATTTATGCTTTCACCATATTAAGTATTATGTATTAAATACCTATAATATTTTGTTTTAAAAATGAGTTTTCTTGCTGAGAGAGAGGGGATAAAAGAAGAAATAATTGAGAATTACTGATGCAATCCCTACCTTATTTAATAATAATAAAATGCACAGGCCCAGAATGAAATTCACTTATCCAACGATGTTCTCTTACTTTCTATTTTCCTCTTTTAATAGATATACTTATTAAAAGCTGTTTGGTTATTGACTTTAGTAGCCCTGTGTCTCCTGAAGTCATACCCAGGCAGTTTCTAGACCCTGGCTCTATTAATCAAGATTATGGCTGTGACCTGGTCTGAAACACATATATTTCTCATAGCTACCCTTGCTGGCATCTGGTTTTGGTTTCTGTTTTATTATCTTTTTTTCTTCCTAATAATAGTCTTTTCCTTTTTTGTTTCTGTCTACCTTCAAATGTTACAGGGCTTGATAATAACATTACAAGTCCTCTATTATGTTTAGGGAAGTTTAAGTATTTGAAAGCAGCTTGGGACAGGTATGATGATGGAAGTATCATCCTCTTACTATATATTTAGAATAGCAATCGAGTAATTACAAATTGAATTGTAATGGAGCCAACCATTTGTTTTGTCATCCTTAAATTTCATATGGGGAGTTTAGCATAAACTAATTACTCTTGATGATTATTTGACAGATTGGTTTCAAAGACTATGAAAAGAGATAATTTGAAGCATCGGGTTGAATAAACAATCACTGTGTTTCTCTAAGACTCTGATTAATTCTAAATATAAAGGGTTGTTTACAATGTACTGCACTGGATATATGCAGTGCACATCCTTCCCTTAATGCCAGAAAGTTTCCCAAATTTGATGTTTTTGAAGCACCTTATTGCACTGAGTCTATAATAAGGTTGATAAAGACGCTGAAGTTAAGGACCAATGTCATATAACCTGCATTAATAAATTCACAAATAATTATTTCTATATTAGTATAAAGTAAATGAATTGACTTTATTTCTTTACATAATAAACTATAATTTAATAGGTTTTCATTCTTAGGTATTTTCCTTCTTGGTGGGTGGATGACAAAAAACTAACGTATACTTTAGACCAGATATTTTGCATATATTATATTTAAGTTCCCCATAAACTAAACCTTAATCAAAATTAAAAACAGTATTATGTTTATGATTGTTAAAGGTCACTCTGCTTGCATAAAAATAATGATGGGAATCTCTTCATTGTATATAATACGAAAAGGATAGTCAGAATTCACCTAAAAATATGATTAAATAGGTATATGGCATAAAAATTCATCCCTTTTTAGTACATATCTTCACATTATATTTATGTTGCAAACTGTAAACATCACAATGCATTTAATATTTTAAAAAGTTCCAGAGTTACTCTATTTGTCTCTCTTCTTTTCAATCCTCCAGTCTTCCTGTTTTCAAACATACTGAAGTCATCATGGTTCCATGTGTATCCAGAAGTGTTCTCATGCACACTCTCACGCTCTCTCTTCCTCCTCAGCTGTGCCTTGTGCATAATCTTTCTTCCTCCAGAAAGTACAGCATTCCTCACCCCTGCCATGACTTCTCCCTTTTCCCTCGTCTTAGTGAATTCCTAATTGTATCTTACTTCTCTATTAAAATATCACCTCCTTTGGAAAGTCTCTTCTTACTATTTCACTGAAAATCCCATCCCAGGCTGAGTTAAGTGTTATGTCCAATGGACTTTCATAACTTTGCACCATTTGTAGTCCTCTATTTAATATGCCCATGGTCCTATTTGTTTCCAAATTGGCTTAGTTATCCCCTTGAAGATAGAAACTGAGTCTTGCCTAGCACTGGATCCTTGGCATCCAGCATAGTGCCTGAGTTACTATAGGTGTTTGATATTGTAGAATTAATGAATGCCCATACGGTTGTGGATAGGGTAATATAGTATGTTATCTACTCATTATATCTATGCATTAACACCACTTTTACTTGTAATTTCAGGGTTCTTTAGAATGATTATTGGGTGTGATATATCACATACATGCTGTCATGCAGCGCGATTACTTGAATTGAACCCCTCTTTGATTGAAAAATTTTCAAAATAATAGTGATCTCATTCTCAGTAACTCAGCTGAATGAGATCACTGTCTTCCCTGCCCTCTCTGACACCTGCCTGAACCTCTATCAAGATTGCCTGCCTTACAATTCCTTGTCATTGATGTAATGGTTCCTTACCCACTTAACTAAGGCCTAGAAAGCGGTAGCAGGCCATTTTTCATCTTTATCTTCCCCACAGTGCCTGGCAGATAGAATTGGCACAAAAATTGTAGGGCTGAATACATTATTTAAAAAAGGCCAAGCATATGTAAGGTTTTTGTTTTAATCAGTCTCGCTAAAAAAATAATTGCAGTCTTTTGAGGATTTTGTTGTTTTTATATTTTTTTCTGATTTTAAAAAGTAATGTAACTTGTAGAAAATTTGGAAAAAACAGAAATATATATATATATATATATATATATATATATATATATATATATATATATCAGAATAAAATTCACCCAGATCAATCTATGTTAGAACTTTAGTGCATTTCCATCCAGTCTGTCTTCTTCAACCATAAATGACCTTATAGCATATACTTTATATTTAGCCTTTTCACTTAATGTAATTTTCCGTCATACTATTTTCTGTCATTATAAATTTATATTCTATCTATAAATGCTCATAGCTTTTAAAGTCAGTTTCTTAATATTGAACATTATTTAAGATTTATAATTTCTCACAACAGTCAATAATTTTGCATTATTTCAATAAATATTTTTGAGGACTATGTATATAAATATAAATAATACCCAGTATTATTTATATGCTAGAATATAGCAGAGAAGAAACCAACAAAAATCTGCACCCTCATAAACATATATTAAAGAGAGAAAAAATAAGCATATTAAAAAAACATATGGTACATTAGATGGAAATGAATACTAAAGGGAAATAAAATACAGCAGAGAAGTGGAAAAGAAAATGTCAGAGAGTAGTCATGCATTTAAATTGAGGTGACCAGAGAAGTCCTAAGAAAAAAAATTGAATGAAGATCTCATGTAAGTGAGGGAACAAAATTATCCTAAAATGGGATGGTGTTGGAAGAGAAAGATCATTCCAGGGTGAACCATAAACAAGACACTGAGAAAGAGTGTGTCTGGCATGTATAAGGAGCAGCAAAATCCACATTGATTGAGGAGGAGAGAAAGAAGACTAAAATCAGAGATATCACAGGATGATTAATTTTTTGGCCTTTCAGGACTTCAAAACTACTTAGCTCCTACTCTAAACGAGATGAGAAGTCACTGGAAAATTTTGAGCAGACAAGCAGTATGATTCAAGGGGTTTCAAAAAAGATCATTCTGTCTTCTAGGTTTTTTAAAAGATCAGAAAAGGCAAGTCAGAGGCTGGGAGGGCTACTGAGAAGCTACTGCAATAAAAGAAGTGAGGGCATAATCACTTGGACCTGAGTGTTGCAATGGAGTTTGAAAGAGGAGTCAATTTCTGAATCTATTACTAGATCAGATGTGGAGTATAAGAGAAAAAAGGTGTCAAAGATGATATCAGGTTTTTTGGCTTGAAAGGCTGAAAATAAGGAGATTCCAGTTAATGAGATGGATCAGATTACTAGAGGAACAGGTTGAGGGTCAACGCCATGTCCATTTTCCACATCCTTAAATCTGATATCTAATTGAAGATGTCAAATAGGCAGTTAAATGTACAAATCTGGAATTCAAAGAAGTTCTGAATGGAGATATAAATGTGTGTATCCTCAGCACAGAGATTATATTTAGAATACAAGGGTCTCATGCATATATCCTTAAACAAATTCTCATCATTTTTCCCCCATTGAGAAAATACATGGGATACTGGATTCTGAGTTTCCTGATTAAATTATAAAAATTATTTTTCCCAAAATACTGTGACATAAGCTTTCTGCTTGTGTTTTCCTTTTGCATCTTTGGATATGCTAGTTAAAATAACAAATTACACACACACACACACACACACACACACATTGTACTATTATTGTGAATTATTTTAATTATTGATGAAGATATTCTGGGCATAGTCCATTAAAAACAGCAAAAACTACAAATGTATGTATATATGTATACAGTCACGCAATGTTATTTTGTAATATTTAAAATATTAATTTAGAGTTTGAAAGAATGGATAAAAAAGACAAGGGTAATGGAGCATTAACCCTATTAAATATTTAGTCATATTCAGAAGTAAAAATAATTAAATTAGTGTAATACTGCTCTCTTAAAACAGAGAAATTTGAAGAAAGACCACTATACTTATTTAAATTAATAAATGACAAAAAGGTATCACAAACTTGAAGGATTGTAAAGATGTAAGGAATTGTTATTTTATTTCAAAAAATAAAGTTGAGCTCTTTGCCTCCCACTAAATACAACATGCAAAAAAAAATGCATAATCAAAGTATTTAATTATCTAAAATAGCTAACCATATTTTAAAAAACTAGAAGAAATTTGGAGAATACTTCCTAATTTCTAAAATAAGTTTTTATATTAAATGGAAGAAATTACAAAAGAATAAAAAATGTTTTAAATATACATAAACAATATCAAATTGTCAACAACAAATGAAAAAGCAGTTATGACAAGTTAATAATCTTAATAATTACATCTCATAAATTCACTAGAAAAGCATTTAGGCCCTTAAAAGAAAGGTAAAAAAACTATAAATGAGGAATCTTAAGTAAAAATTGTATTTCACAGCTCCTGGACAATTTTGAAATTCTCAGAAGAATATATCATTGCCCTCCCAAGTCACTGTCCTTTATCACGCCACATTTCCAAATACTCCTTAGGTCTTCAAGTAATGTAACGAGTCACCAGGATGCATCCCCTGCCTGTGGACATATCAAAACATAATTTTCCCCTTTGATATTTCTCTCATTCAAAAAAGCATGATGTACAAATGTAAATAAAAATGAACTCACTGCATTGAAAAGAAACTGCCTATTCTTTTGAATAACTGAGTCCTGTGAAATGTGACTGTAAAAAAGGACTCACACATTTAAAAAGACATTCTAGAAATCCTGGAAACCACAAAAAAAATATATCATCACCTCTCTTTAGAAAAAGCCAAAGTTTTCTTCTCTTTTAAGATTGAAGTTAAATGTTTAATTTCCAAATAGGTTATCATTCAATATATTATTAATACATATACATCATTAGGCTTTAGACATTGTTTTGAAGAACAATGAATACAGAGGGAAAACAAAGGCTTGTTTCCACATTAAATTGCTTTGGAACTTAGTAAAAGAATCAGATAAAGTTGTAACTTTAAAATTAATTTGTTTTAATTTAATAGTAAATTAGGAAACCTGGTCATCACCATTAAAAAATTAATTCCCGACAACATCAAATGATGCTGAGGACATGGAGCCAGTAGGAACTCTCATTCATGGCTGCTAGGAAAAAAAATGGTACAGCCACCTCAGAAAACAGTTTCGTGTTTCTTACAAAACTGAACATACTCTTACTTTATAATACAGCAACTGTGTTCCTTGGTATTTACCCAAAGGAATTGAAAACCTATATCTACACAAAAACCTGTCATTCGATGTTTATAGAAGCTTTATTCATAATTTCCAAAACTTTGGAGTAGCCAAAACGTCCTCCAGTAGGTGCTACAGACTAAAAGTTTATGGCCCTTCATAATTTATATGTTAAAATATAATCCTCATCAGGACGGTATTAGGAGTGAGGGACTTAGGGAAGTGATTAGGTCATTAGAGCAGAGCCCTCAAAAATAGGATCAACATCAATGCCCTTACAAAAAAACCCCAGAAAGGTCTCTTGCTTCTTCCACCTTTTGAAGATACAGCAAAAAAACAATCATCTATGAACCGAGAAAAAGATTCTCATCAGACACCAATCTTGGACTTCTCAACCTCCAGAACTACGAGAAATAAATTTCTGTTGTTTATAGGCCTCCTAGTCTACAGTATTTTGTTATAGAAGCTTAAATAAACTATAACAGCAGATAAATAGATAAATAAACTGTAGTATATCCAGACAATGAAATATGTTTTAGCACCAAAAAAAAAAAAAAAAAAAAAAAAAAAAAAAAAAAAAAAAAAAAAAAAAAAAAAAAAAAAAAAAAAAAAAAAAAAAAAAAAAAAAAAAAAAAAAAAAAAAAAAAAAAAAAAAAAAAAAAAAAAAAAAAAAAAAAAAAAAAAAAAAAAAAAAAAAAAAAAAAAGCTCATCAAGCCATAACTAAAAGAACCTAATGTGAAAAAGCTACATGCTATGTGAATCCAACTATATGCCATTCTAGAAAAGGCAAAACTATGGAGATAATAAAAAGACCAGTAGTTGCCAGAGGTTGAGGATGAGGAGAGATGAGCAAGCTAAGCACAGAGGATTTTTAGGACAGTTGTGAATATATGTCATCATATATTTGTCCAAACCCACAGAAATTACAATACTGAGAGTCCAACCTAATGTAAACTATAGACTCTGGGTGATAATGATGTGTAAATATAAGTTCAGTTATAAGAAATGTACCACTCTGGTGGGGAATTTGGATAATGGGAGAAAGCTATACATATATTGGGGGCAGGGGGTATATGGGAAATTTTGCTATAATCTAAAATTGCTCTAAAAAATAAAGTTTAAAAAATAATTAATGACTGAGGTTACTTACTTTTGCTGGTGGACTTTTCCCATCTCATCTAAACAGAAAGTTTAACTAGATGATCTCTATGTTTTTCTTTCAAATCCAACATTGTGTGGTTCTAAAATCATATGATTGGACAGTGATTAGAGAAAAAGTACCCACACTACAAACAAAACCAATAAAACAAAGGCCAATTATAATGGAGTCATTCTTCCATACAGTCCATGTGGTTGGCAGAAAATGGTAGGGTCCATATCCTAAGCCTGTGACTAGGGCACCTCACATGGAAAGGGAAACTTTATATATGTAATTAAATTAAGGACCTTAAAATGAGGAAATTTTCTTGGATTATCTAGGTGGGCCCATGAAATTACATGGGTCCAAAAAGCGGAGAACCTTTCTAGTCTGGGGTCAGAGAAAAACACTGACTACAGGAATAGGGTTAGAGGGATGCTACATTGCTGGTTTTGAAGACTGAAAAGAGAAGTAAAAAATCAAGGAATGTGAGTAGCTTCTAGAAGCCAGAAAAGGCAAGATAATGGAAAGGAAACAGTTCTGCCAACAACTTGGGAGTTAGACCAGTGAGAACTCTGTCAAACTTCTGACATATAAAACAGTAAGATAATAACATGTTGTTTTAAATCACAAAATATGACAATTTGTTATAGCAATAAGAGAAATAATTCTAAAAAAAGAAACAAATGTGTTTTCTCTTTAAGAGAATTGAAATTATATCTTAATAGTATCTATGCTAGATTATGAATAATTAGCTACTGTTTTCCATCTGATCTCTATATTTTAGGAATTTCATAAAGCTTTACAAACATTGATGTTATTTCCCACCATCCAACACTGATCCCCGCAAGAGATATTAAGAACTACGCTGATTAGTGCCAATGCATGACTGACCTTCTTTAGCTATGATAAATATAAAACTGCCTACCAATGTCACACAGAACTTAAAACAATATGTTAAATAATTTAATGTCCCCACTTTGCTGATCGGAGAAAACATCATATAAGACTTTGGTATTTTTATAAGACATCAAAAGTCTAAAGTGCCAACTTTGGCTTTATTCATGCTTTTTTATTCAGCTTTATTATTCTTGCAAATGAGTTTCCTCAATTCTTACTTCTATGATGTTTGCACACTTTTAAACTCAAGGAAGAATTAATTATATCAAAGAAAGCCGCTGATTGGCTTGAAGTTTTATTTTAAATAAGACTCATCCTCACAGAAAATATGGGTAATATTAAACTTAATAAACAGATGTTCAGTAAATATAGGAAATGTGCAACTGTCTTACATTACTTACACTTAATTTAAAAAATTCAATATTGGTTTTCAAATACAAAACTGCTTTGAGAAATTAAATTAAGCAACTACAATTAATGAAATGTATGTCTCTCTCATAATCTCTCTCAGTTGTCTTTTGAAGAACATACTTCAAAAGTATATGCATGCATTCATCATTAGAAAATCCATTTCTATCTGGCAAAGATAATTGAATGTCAATGTGGAGGCTTAAAGGGAAAGACGAAATGAGCTTGTTCATTGCTTTTAAAAAAAGCCTATCAGTGTCTCCTTGGAGATGACTCTAGACAAAAATAAACAGGGAGTCTTCAAATTTGCTCCCCAGGGGTCTTTCCCTCAGGTCACAATTAACATGAGCTTGTCTTCTTTGTTTCTGGTGTTTGTTAGGCCTCTCATTTGGGGATACAATTTTTACATTCCCCAAAGGAGAAGTTATTGATCTCACTGGACAATCATTTAAATTACCAGGTGAATTGAAACAAATTTCACAAATAAGGCAAAAAGAAACAAATGCTTTGCTGGTTTTTGGAAACTACTTCAGGTAAAAACAGCTTGTCATCTTTATACTAATAATTATAAATATACAAACAAACAAAAGACACCCTCTCTCCCTTATTAAAATCAATGTCAAACACAAACTTTTTTTTTCTCTTTGGAAGTTCTTGATAATTCAAAGACTATAGAATAAAGGAGAAGTATATTAAACATATAAATAGTTTGTAAACCTGGAAGACTAAAAATCAGTGGATGTTAAATCCAAATAAGCCTTTATATCTTTTATAAACAATGGTGAAATTGTGGGGGGGCGGGGCAGTGTAGTACCAAAAAAGGTATATCGCATTAATTATGTTCAATAAAATTTTATTGGGAATAACATAAAAAGGTATATCGCATTAATTACTTTCAATCAAATTTTATTGGGAATAACATTAATGTTTAATAATGAAAATTGCAACAGAATTTGCTATACACAGAACGTAAATTAATAAAATATCACTATATTTACTAATGTTTATTATTAATTTTATATAATTCATAATTTAGGAAATTAATTTTTCCTTTATTGAAAATATTTATTCCCAGGAAGTCATATTATTTAATGTGATAAAGACAGAAACTCCAAAATGATACTACCTGGGTTCAAATACTATATCTGGTCTGTAATTTTGGGTAAATGATTTAACTAGTTATTAAGTGCAAATATTGACTATATATTTCATGTTTACTGATCACAGAAAACCTTCTTAACTTCTCTAGACCTTGATTTTCTCATCTGTAGAAAAAGGGTAATAGTATGAGTTTGATAGTGTTATTCAGAGAAATGAATACTAAGGTAAATATCTAATGAACATACTTATCACAAAGTAAATGATCAGTGAATATTACAGACAATTGTGTGTATATATGCAAAATAAACTATTATGATAAAATTTATGTTTGATCTTCTCCAGGAGGTTCTTGTCTGATGACAAGCGTATAGTGAAAGCATAGCTTAATAGTTAAAGACAACCATTCGTATTGTGTCTCACCTATGAATGATTTATGACATTTAGCTCTTAAGTTTTATGGGTTTTGGAATAACGCCCTACAGATAGGAATGATTTGTTTCTTCTTTCTCACATGGTTCCTTCTCTCATCATATGAATGATGAGACAGGCTTCCAAACTGCACCCTCAGCCTAATCATTCTGCAGATTAGAGTTGTACTAATTAGAGTTGTACTATTTCTACTTCTAACTAGTAATTAATTAGAGTATAGATTATAATGAAGCCTCTGGATATTAGAAGACAATGCATATAACACGCTGCCATGATACTAAATCGTTTACCTCTCTGCAACTTTATCATCAATTAAAGGCTATAGTCATCTCCTCAAAAGGCTTTTGGCATGAGTATCTATCACTGGCCTTGAAAGTATCTGGTACACACCTATCAACTTTTGAATTTTCTTCCTGTCATTCTGTCACATTTTGTCCTCTCCATATTAATCATTTAAGAAATATTTGAGTGTTCCCAGATAAAAGGTACTATTCTAGGTATCATGTATTTCTTGTATTTTTGCAGTTTATATTTAAAAATTAATACTAAGATAAAATTTATTTTTCTTAAAAACATGTTTAATGAAAATCTGGCTTCATAAACAAGTGAAATGCTAACCTACGTAGAAAGTGGGAGGGCTGGTCATGTGGCATCCCAATGGTTTGAAGTCTTCAGCCACAAGATAAAATTATTTAAGCAGAACTGTGATTAAGTGAAAATAGCATATGTGCTTAGGATATATAAATTGGGTCATCTAGTTAGGTATTTTGAGGAAGTAATTTTAAAATGAATTTGAAAGAATAGAAGAAATGATTCAGGCAAAGAGTGATAGGAAGAAATAGCTGTGCCCTAAGAAGAACCTGTGCCAAGGTGCTGCAATGGGAGGAAGCAACAGCTGAGATTGCAAAGAAACTCAGAAAGCAACAAGAAAGTGGTACAAGGAAGGGCTGGAAAAGGTTGGAGAGTCAGATTTTGCATAGGCAGGTAGGCTCAGCTGAGGATTTGTCACTTGAGAAGTTATTAAAGAGGGGGATGTTATAATTAGGTTTGTTTGTGTTCTTAAACTATTCTTTTGGTTTTGGTGTGAAGAAGAGATTAGAAAAAGCAAGATAAGATGATAGATGATTACTGGACTTGGATGACAGAAGCAGAGTGAGATTTGAGGATATGTATGAGTAGAATCAAAAGGATTTGATAATGAATGATAAATGAAAGGTGAGAAAGTCAAGTTTAAGAATGATTCTCTGCTGTTTGATTTGAAAGAACAAATAGGGGTACCAATTTGCAAGACAGAAAATATTTGTTGGGGACTAACTATATAAAAGAATGAACATACAAAAGAATCTTCTGTTGAAGATTCTGTGTTATAGGCATCTGAATGATGCTGCTTCATGGTCAGATGAGTAATTAAAGCTGGAGATTAGAGAAGAAATTTTGGGAAATAAATTTGGGAGATTTGGGGTTATCAGTATATAGATCCATGAGAAGAAAGAGAATGAAAAGTTATAAAAAATGGTTGCTAAGATAATTGGGTCTATTTAGATAATAGACATTTTACCATATTCAATTCTAGTAATTTTTTTAAAAAGAAGCCATTTTATTTAAAAGAAAATTGTAATCATTTTCCTGGAGTGAAGGTTAATGCCATAACAGCTGCCTTAATTATAGTTTATCAAAAAACCTTACATAATGCCAACCAGTTGCAATAAATACACATATTAGGTTAAAACATGGGTTAAAATTTGTAATTCTCATAATCACTACATCAACTTGCAGTTTAAGCAATTCCTACCTGCAATCCCTCCTTCCACCCTCCTCTTTTTCACACCAACCTCCCTCTCCTCTTTCCTTCATCCATGCATGGAATATTTATATAACAACTACTATATTTTTAAGATATAAAATGAATAAAATATTTCATTCCCTTAAAGATTTTATAGTCTAATTAAAAGTGATTTGGAAATTGCTATGATAAGAAGCAAAGAATATGACCTAAATAAAGCTCTACAAACATTCTAATCTTTTAAAGTTCAGTAGCTATTTCTTCAACAGACAAGGGAGGTACACTGAACAGGCTGGAGAAAGCTTGCCATTCCTACTTACCCTTGCAGAGAAAAGCAGCAATGTGTTCTGAGGTTCACTGTTATAAATGGCTATGCTAGAGACAGTATTCGATCCAGAAAACATACTGGGTTAAAACATGGTTTTGTTTTTTGCTTTCCCACCTGAGAGATCAAATAGGAAAAAGGAAGTAAGACAACAGCTATCCTAGGCTATAAATCAGAATGAGGAAAAAAAGGAGGGGAAAAAAAAGGGAGGAAGGAAGGAAAGGAAGGAGGGAGAGAAAAAAGGAAAAGGAAAGAAAGAGGAGAAAAGGAAGACAGGAAGGTAAGAAAAGAAAAAGAAGGAAGAGGAAGTGAAAAGGGATGATCAGAGAAAACAAAAATGTTTAAACACTGAAACAAGAGCAAAGAGATGAAGTGACATTGGCACCTTATAAGTGGCTCTTAGAGCACTAGGGACTGCTGATGAAAATATGTGACATAGGGTATCTTCTTCATTCTTCACGAGGAGACCCTTCAATGAACCAGATTTTCCTCTAGTTACTCTCTGGAAGTTGGCTATTTTATGAATACTACAAACTCTTTCAGCTATCAAAATAATTTTAGAAACATTTTCCATAAAAAATTTTTATCAGTATAAGTAATATCTACTTGAATGTAGATAGTTGTTTAAAAAATTAAAAATAAAGAACACTGATAATTATATATACTAAACACATCACAGGAGAGAAGTCATGAACAGAAAGTAAAGTTAAAACATCAAATTACTTACTTTTCCTAATTAATGATTTAATAAATCCCTAATGGCTCTAGTTTCTATCATTTCTTCATTTACCTGGTGAGTGGGTGATATTGAAAAGGATACTACAGTCAATGACTTTGGGCAGGAATCTTGTACCTAATAATGACATTAAGTAATCAAAATGGGACAGAAGCCAACCAATCAAAACCAACACACCAACAGCACCAAGGGCTCTAGCTCCCAAACAATCAACTCAACTACTCGGTGTCCTGGCTGAATGGCAGCTCTGATTCTATCTATCAGGCAATGTATAAAAACATCAGTTCATCATTGCTAAAATCATTAAAGGCCTATTATTTCAGGCTGAATATTAGATGTGATTTCAGTTCAAACATCAAACTCATGTTAAATTTCATTTTTAAATTACGAGAGGAAATCTGGAAGATATTTTATTATTGAAGTCAAATAAAGACAAAATGCAATTGAATTCACTTACTATTAGTGAATATCATCAACTATTGTCTATATTTCAAAAGGTAACATAAGGCAAAATTCAGAATCCTTTTTTTAAAAACAGGCACCTCCCATATTGATATATTGTAGGATTGCTGAAAGTTAAAATGCCTTTGATTAATTTGTACCCTCTGACTTATAAGATTTATACTCTGAATTGAAAATCTTGTCTATTAAATATAATTTTTTTCCTGTGGACCGTTTTACTTTAAATACCTCAGTCTCTGAGAGTTGATAATCAAATTTATTAATACAAAGATTTTATTTTTAATAATACATAATTTATGCTATGAAGAATGCTTATTACTCAGAAGGAATTTCAATTTCTGTCACTTCTAACTTAGAACATTCACAGCATAAATATCAGTCCAATTATACATATGGACTATGAAATCAAGTTACAACGTCTACTTAGGAGACTCTTATATCATTCTTAATGAACCCTAAATTGGCTAAGCATCCTTAAGAAATAATTGGCCAATAAAATCTTCCTGTCATGACTCACTGGTGGTAGCAGTTTTATGATGAGTTAAAGCAATGAAAAGAAACGTGTCCATTATCCATGGGTGTGCCTCACAAACATGTCTGATGAGTCACCGCATGCAAGGTCATTGGTCAATATGGACCTGAATATTTTTTTGTGGCCATAAGACAGGAACATTAAAAGAATAAAATTTAGGGGTACAAAACTTTTTTCTATGGTAGAAGAACATTTTTAGTTACTACTAAAAGTTTTCCTGGTTTCAGCCTGAAAAAAATTACTAAGTCAAAAGTTTTAGTTAAAGGAGTTTGTGTATATACATTACGTTTTGGACTGCAGTGATTTGGGGAAAAAATGCATAAAACTATGCCAAGCAATATATCAGACATATATACAAATGAGATTTAATAGACTGTACAAATGAGAGAAATATATATATATATATATATTCTTTTTTCATGTGCAGAAAATGTCACATTAATGTAAACCAACTGTGCAAAAGAAGAAAGTATTCATCTAAAAGAAGTGAAAATAAGACATGAAACATAATGGAAAAATAATCCTTGTTTATATCTAATAGCAAGAATAAATGATGAGTCAATTTGTTTGGAGGGGGGCAAAATACACTCATTATTGGTAAAATCAATAATCTTGATTAATAATTTTAATATCGAAATCAATATAAATATTGACAGAAGCATCTTATTTATTTTAAACTATTTTGCTTAATTAATGCTTTGGGTTGTACTTGGTGGGTATATGCCTGACTCAGGCTACAGCTTAGCATGGGCATGACGAAATCGCACAAGTCAGACTAATTTACAGGGAATTTATTCCATACCTTTCATACTCAGCTCGCCTTCCAAGCATCATCTCTGCCTGTGTCAATCTGCTGTTTTGATCTCCTGATCTACTTATTTCTTCTGTCTTCTGTTCTTAGTTCTTGATTCTAGTTATGGACTCCTCTCTCCTGACCAAATGTTGCTTAGACTATTTTTAGGCATTTTGACCCTTGTGAGTTGGGTAAAGTGCTCCTTTGTATATAATGACCCGTCTTGTCAACTCTGAAGGTCATATGCAAAAATTCTCTGGGCCTAATTGATCAAGTGTCAGACACAAGTTTTTTAGGTCCAGGCCCTAAATATAAATATAAACTCTGCTTTCTCCTCATAGCCTCTTTCTCGTATGGACATTGTTATACTATCTCTCTGTTAAAATTCACCAAAAAAAGAAACATCTCTTTGCTTTTGCTGAATGACTTTGTATGTTGCACATGCATTTCTCTTTAGAAAACTGTCTATTTTAATTTGGCTGCAGACACTGAATTTGATGTAGATATAAATATCACAAAATCAAAATATTTTATTGTCTTTAATTTTCCTTATAACTCATAAGCATAGGTAATATTCTAATTTACTGAAGACTAGATACCTTAATAAGGAACAGATGTTTCATGGTGGTTTAGCTGGCATTAAACCAAAAGTCCAAACAGTTCCTTAACATAATAAATGTTGGAAATTCATTTTTGTTTTTTATTTGTTTTTTTAAAACTGATATTTCAAATGTGAATTGTCTAGAAATATGTTCAAAGTATTCCCTCTCATGTATAAAGGATATAATATATCTGAGCCCTTCATCTTTGCTCTTCAAATGGTACTAAAGCTTCATTTAAAAAGTTTCCTATATCCAGTTATAGAGGCAAAGAGTTCTGGTTCCTTATGCCCTCAGAAGGATTAATTAAATCCTGTCTCTAGAATACCACGGTATTGTCTCTATGATCCGTTATGTAATATGTAGTCAGAGCACCCAAAAAACAGAGATCTGAGATTTCACTAAGCAACAGGCTTTAAAATGTTCTCATGACTAGTGGCAAATAAATGACAGTATGTGTACCAAATTCTTTCTAAGACTTGCCATCATATCTAATAGTGGCATAGCAGCAGAGAAAACATGACCTTCACCTCTAACCACTGATGGATACCTGTAATTACATAAAAAATAATAATTGTGAATAATATATTAAGATAATAGAACATAAGTCTCAGAACCCTGACAACACAAACAAATTTTTTTTAAGGTTTGCAGCTATTTTATTTACATGTATTACATTTAACACAATACAATAAACTGATATATGGAAGCTAGTTATAGTAGCGTAACAATATGTATCATTTGAATGATTACATTATTTTAATCAACAAACTACACTGAAAAAATTAAAGCTAATAAAATTCTTGGTCATAATATTAGTAAGAAATACAATATATAAATTGAAAATATGATTGCTTAAATTTGAAAGTGGAAGTGAACTCATGTGGACAGAGTCAGAGTTTAACATAATCTGAAAGGAAGGAGTGCAGGAAACAGCTCTGACCTAAATGAAATCTTTCAGGTTAACAAAAGAAAAATGAAGCAGAGTTTGTCTTCAAGGTTAATGGTAAGTCTGTCCCCAGGCAGGACAGGCCTGCCTCCTCAGGTCCAGCAGCAGAATTACATCACTGAGCAGGAAGACTTTCCTTGTGAAGCAGCCAATGAGATGATTATTAGAGTAACTATTAAACTGTTCTCTAAGAATTTGAGTCTATATGTTGAAGGACAGATGATAAATAGACAGACAGGCAGAGAATAGGGATAGTAGATGGTAATAGCTATTAGGATGGATACAAATTAGAAAAGTTTCAATCAGTTCTACAAGGTAGGATATTGTCCTGAGGGACCCAGGATTTGGAAAAACAGCTAGTATAGGAGCAATTGCAGCCTCCTATAGTGGTGTATAGGGCTAGTTGGGTACAATACATAGTAGACCAAGTATGAGTGATTATTCTAATAGTCTATGAACTTATTCAGAAATATTAGAAAAAAAGAAAAAATGCTGTTGGACTTGGGTAAAAGTAATAAAGATTTAAATAGAAGAAAGATAAATGTAGGCAAGAGAAACTATTAAAAGTATTTACATTAAGAAACTATTGGAAGTATTTACATGAAGGGTTAAAATACGCTCAATAGTCCCATCCTTGTTCATGATTAATAATATTTACACTAGGAAATTCTAGACCATTCATTTAATATTAGATGATAGAATGATAATTTTGAAACTGGAAGAATCTACCTTAGAACATTTTATATAATGTATTTATCTTAAAATAGATTGAGATGTAAGGGGAAAAAAATGCATCTTGAATTGCTGCCCTCATCGTTTTCTGTAAATTCTTTCCCCTGATCTTATTTCTTCGAGAAAATACAACTCAATTTGTCTATCGCTTTTGGCCATCCCTAAAAACAACATTGCTTCCAAGTGCAGAAAGAATAGCATAATGTTTTGGTATAAATGACAATGTTATTCCTAAATATACTAATCCTTTCCAAAAAAGATTAGGCATGGTTCAAAATGCCATGCAAAACATCACATTATCAAATAATACATACACTTCCCCTTTCTCTGAACTAGAAGCATAATTTTACTTTTTATTTTATTCTAAATTCACTATAAAATTATTTCAGCAGCAGTTAAAATTTCTCTATAAAATAGTGTAGTCATATCAGAATAAAATTCTTGATGAGTTCCTAATTTTGTCAATAGCAGAATTTGTTGAGTATTTTTAGAGAAAAAGATTCTCTTCTCAATAGGATTAATTTATGTAAAACATATTTAATTAGATAATATTCTATATTTATATTGTAATTAGATATTCTATGCTATTCGAAGAATGTCTGGTTTTTAAATTATTTTACACATTGTCAATAACTCTTTCTTTTTAAAACTACCTTAGGCTTTCTTCTGCAATTTCATTCCTTTATGCTTTTTCATTGAGTATATTTTTTTCCTTAGATAGCCATCCTTTTAATTTTAACCTTCCTTCTGATATTTCTTTTTAAGTTTATTTTTATCATTATTAATACATATTTGTTACTGAAAATTTGACTTGCATAAATGAATTAAAGCATAAAAATAATATAAGAAAATATAGGACAATATCCTTGTGACCCCATCAATTGAAAATATTTCTTAACATTAACCCTACTACTACCCCTATGTCACAAATTATAAGGAGAAAAGTTAATGGATTTTATTTTTTTAAAACTAATACTTGTTTTATCAAATAATGACATCATAAATAAAGTTAAGAGATAAGAATTTACTATCTGGAATATACTGGGCACTTCTTTAATCATTTAAAAAAAATCTAGAATCTTAATAGAAAAATTGTCAAAGTTATAAGGAGGAAATTTGCACAAATGAAAAACTAATTAAGATAATGCTTAATGGTAAAGAGATGTTCTCCCTCATTAATAGATTAATGAAAAATTAAAAAAATAAAACATGACATCATACTCATTATTGAAAAAATTAAGTCATATAATATTGAATCTCAGATAGAAAGAGGTACTAAGAACCATCACCCATTGCTGATTGTAGTTAAAATTAGAACAGTCAGCCTGGAGCACCATCTTCAGTATTTGGTGAAACTGAGTATGTGTATAATCTAGCACTCAGAAATTTCTCAAACTATACCAGAGCAACTCTCGAATACAGTATAACTTATGGTATCAAATAGCTGGAACCAACCTAGGAATCCATCTTGGTAAATACGTAAGTAAAGATACGTAATTAATGAACAATCAAAAGCTACAGACCACATGAATAGCAGCATAGATATTCAATCAAACACTGAGTAAGAAAAAAAGAAGAAAAAAATAAAATTTAAAAACCTTTTTTATAAGCTAAATTTACACAGAATATATACTACTAACATGTATACATACACCTATATATATATTCGTACTTAGAAGAATGTACTTAGAAGAATGTACTTAGAAGAATCTTAGTAAATATAAGAAAAGTACATTGGAAGCATATTTATAACTACAATAAAGGCTATGCCTTTACGAGAAAGATAGTGTTAGTGTTTGGTCAAAATACAAAACAAAATAAAAATTTTAAAGCCCAAAGAAAGGCTTTTCCAAAGACTGACATTGATATTGTGCCATACAATGAGATTAACAAATTTTATGTGTTTGAAATATAAAAACATAAATACAATAAAGGCTAATTATATATTAATGATAACTGTTTCACATGCTGCAATAGCCATAATTTCTTACACTAGTTTTAAGACATCCCCTATTCTTTTATGTAAAAAATTGTAGAAACTATAAAGATCATAATATATGTGCATATTTAAAAACCCTTGAGACTATTTGAATGTTTTATAAATGTTACTTTTTGAATACTCTCAAAAATAGAATACTTTTGCATAAATATCTACATAGTTTATAAAGAAGGAAAAACCTTGAAATACATTGGGTGTCTACTAAACCAATGGCTCTTAATCCATTCCCTAGAAAACTCTTTTAACTGTAAAGATTAATAAATATATAAATATATACCAATGATATAAATATATTATATACTTATTATATAATATATATATTTATAATTATATCTATTATATTATATTATATATATATATATTTATATATATATATATATATTTATATATATATATATTAGATTACTAGTGTAAAGATGTGTCAGGTTACTTACAAGCAAAAAGTTTTTTCTTTTTTATTTATACCAAATGATGAAAATTTAGATTGCTATCACATAAAATTTAATGTTAAAAAAAAACTTTGGCTTCTAAAATGTTTGAAAGTTATTCTAGAATTGCTCATTCAGGTGTGTGTTCCAAATCTAGAGTCACCATACGTCCTTATTAATACCGAAATCAACTAAGTCAGATTTATAAGAATGAAAGTTAAACAACAGAACTCTGTGATGCATGCACATTTTTGTGAAATCAATGGGAAACCACCCATGAGGTGTGTACAGTTCTGTTTAGTTTTAGAACACTATTGTTTTCCTAACTTGGGCCTTTATGAGAGTAACAACTTCCTTGTGAATATATGTCACAGGATAACTAAGACAATAAATTAGAATATGCCATGAAGTCAGAGTACTTTCTAGTGTACACACTTTAAGAGAAAATAAGTAAAATATTGACATTGTTGGAGATTTCATAACAATTCAATAACTTTAAATTATGTCTCATAAACAACACACATTGTCACCATAAAACTTTTTTATCTTCATTCTGCTTATAAAAATGATGCTAGTTTTATGCTTTAGTGGATCATTGCAATGTAAATCATTAGTTTATAAAATAATGGTAATTTATTTTATCCAGTCATCTCCAAGATATGAGGTTTACTACTTCCAGAGTGTTTTTTTTTTTGGCTTTGTTTATTATTGAAAAGTACTGCCTTACCTATGAACTGGATGTCTCCAGTAACTAAATTGTGTCTGTCATTATTAATTTTGTTCCTTGTAAAGAATTAAAACTGTTTGAGCCTATTAAAGGTATGTCTTCCATCTCTCTCTCTCTACATTGGAGTACATGTAAGCTATGTAGATAAAAAAATATATATATATATTGGTGAATTTTACCAATGCTAAACTCAATTATCAAAATTACTAAATAATATTTATTAATATTCATGGTATATACAACCAAGGGCTAATAATAACAATTTGGGAGGCAAAAACAGTTTATTAATAATAAAATATTATTACTTTTTACTTTTTACAAAGAACATTTTGAACGAGCTTAAACCATGTGAAATCAGTGTACTTTTTTTTTAAGGTCGAAACCAGACAACTATGGACCATTAGGAAAACTTCTCGCTTGCTACTTGCTGTTATACACTGTGTCTAAAGTGAGGCCAAAAGATACTTTTAATAAAATTTTTTATATCTCTGTTAATAATAATTATTCATATCTCTTGATGAACCAATAGGAAAAAATTATAACAATTATGCAAGATATTTATGTATCATGGCAACTTTATTTTTATCTAAATTACCGCATTTGGTATTCAAAATGTTCAATAAGTTTAAAAAGATAAGTATGTCCTTATTTTGAAAATAAAGGGGTAAAAAGTTCATCCATTTAACAAATATTTACCTAGTGGCCTTCATATAATAGGATGTGGCAAGGTCCCATGAGGCCACATTCTATTAAGGACCATGATAAACAAAAAACATGAATGGGCAAGTTACAGATATTTATCAAGGTTTAGAGAACTGTTAGCAAATAAAAGTCAAGAATATAACATTTCTGATATTCTCAATTTCTAGAATTCTTATAGATTTTAATGAGACCAATAGTGGGTTAATTTTGTACTGCACTGTTTTGTGTTCTCCAAACTTTTCTTGCAAGTTAAAACTTAACTAATTAATCTGTAAGATTCTGATGGCGGCTATCAGATTATTTGTCATTTTTTGTCTCCTAGCACTTGAGAAAATGCTTTGCATAAAATAGAAAACCTAGTGATGCAGATCAATTTTTCAAAAATTATAGAGAGGGTTGAAAATCACTTGTATCAAGTTGATTAAATATCTCATCTTGTCTACTAGTAATCCATGTAATCATTTTACTTTACCTTTCAGTCCATTCCTTATGTAAATTACTATTTTCAATTATCAGAGCCCAAATTAAAGAAATTTTTTTGTATGTATCCATCTGCTCCCAAATCAAGAATTATTAGAATTTGAGATTTCTAAGAATTAATTGATTTAAACCATCTATTGTCCCCAATAAATTATTTTTTGATAATTTCTTTTAAAATGTTTAAAATGTTTCTTGATGTGCAGTTCACTGTATATCAAGGTAAATAATTTCATATTTTAATGTTGTACTATCTAATGTTGAATGGAACTCTGTCACATTTAAATTATGCTGTTTTTTTCTTTCAAAATATAACAAATTACCTTAACTTCCCTGCATCTGGTTTACCCATGCTAAGCATTTGTGAGTCTCAGTTTTATGTGACATTATTTTTTGGTAAATTGTGTATATTATATAATTTTATTGTTAGGTTTTTAAAGCTTTTCACATAAATACTTAAGTTTGGGGAATTTTTTGTTGGATAATGTCAAATTTTGAGTTGAGAAAATTATAGGGCATAGTTTTAACTACCAAGCCAGCTTGATTGCTCTCCCCTAGGCACTCTGGTTTATCCATCTGTTGCTTAAAAATGTTCAATTCTATTGCCTAGAAATCAACAATTCTCCATGTGTTCTTTGACCAGTGTAGATATATGGAGAAACATATGTTGAACAGCATATTTCTATCAACAGCCAAAAACTGAATCATACTTTTAATAACCCTTTAGCTCTATTAGCCGTAACAGACAATGCAGTCAGTTAACCCCTCTATATATAACAGATAAAATTTTTTCAAGTAATTATATTCCCACTCAGTACTTTAATAACGAGTTCTTTATCTAAATATAAAATATCATATTTATTATAATTACTTTAAATCTTATTTGAGTTGTGTCAGTCTATTAAAATTATGACCCTGTTTAGTCTTTCGAAGACTGTATTATCTTCAAAACCAATGATATATCTTCCATACACTCAATCAAAAATAAAAACTGATCAGGATAAATCTCAATTGGTTAAGATAGAATCTCTCTGATTAATAATGATTTTAATCAGCACACATTAGGATATATTCATTTAGCTAGTTAAATACATTCCTCACATCACCATTTTATGTCAGAATATCAGAGGATAACTTGCCAAATGACATGTTTGACTCAAAATTTGTGTAATTTCCTCAAAACTTATTTTTAGTAAATTTATAATCTTACCATTCTCTTTTTTTTAAGTGCACACAAATCGTTGTTTAATAACATCCTCAAAGTTTTGACTGAGATTAATATATTTTGTTAGTTGAATTTATTTATTTGGTTTATATTTTGTGAGTCTATTGTTATATTTTTTAAGACAGACATTAACAGAATGCATTGCTGAAATAAAAATGGACTGAGTTATGGATGCCTTTAGACCACCCAGCCTATAATTTCTTCAAATTTATACTATTTTCTATTATGATATATATATAATTTTGAAAAGAGGACAAACATGATATCATAATATGCTTGGTAAATCATTCAAAAAATTATTTATCTTAGTATATATTGTATTTTAATGTTCATATTAAACACAAAATGGTATTTTTCAGAACTGAAAATAAAAGAATATATCCTAGAAGACAGGTAAGTTGGAGCAATAACCTTAAAATACACATAACAAATATATTCAGCAATCTATACCAGAAAACTTATCTCAGAAATTCTAACAATCAGATCACTAATTTATTTATAAATGATAAAATATTCTTAATTTCATTATAATGCCACATATTAGATGGTACTTCTGCATGTGTTTTTGTTTGTTTTCAGGAGTGGTGGGATAGAGATAATTTTGCCTGTCTCCATCAGACTAGAAGCATTCTGAATTCTCTGACATTTCAGGTTTATTTTTCAACCTTCTGAGAGGTGAAACAGCGAATAGAAAATATCTGCAGGAAGTGTGTGTAATTCAAATTGTCAGAGTGATCACCGCAGTGTTCAGATCTAGATTAGATCTAGTTAGATCCTAATGGCTCATATTTCTAATCTACCACAATTTATTACATCCAAAAAAAATCAGTAAATTCTGACTGATTTACTGCTCCCATATCTCCTTAGAATATGCTGACACTATTACCCATTCTCCCTATGAGAAGATAATATCAAATTGAATATTGGCACTAAGATATTTACTAACTAAAGAACAGCTCCACAGTAAGAAAACGTTTGGCAAACAGGGAAAAACATAGCATGTTGTCAGTCACATAATCTTTGACAGCTATACCTGGATTACCAATCATTTAATAATTTAAGAATGAGATATAACTTTTATTAAAATTTTTCAGAAATGAATACTTCTAGAAACTTAATTTCAGTTCTCAACAAAATCTATTGCAAAAGTGCTTACTGATTCCAGGAGTCGTTTGTTACAATGAGACTATATCTTGAAATACACACACATAGGACCATAAAGTACTAGGATTGAAGTATTTTATATATGTATGAATACTATTTTTACCTCCATCTTTCAATCTACCTCTTTCATTTTTTTTTTCCTATAGGACTGATTAGGTTCAGAAACTGAGTACATCTTATAACCTAAATAGAAATTTAAATAAAACTTAGAAAAAATAAGTAATGTAATTAATATGAAGCAACATTTAATCTCTACATTAAAATGCTAAAAGGATTCAGCATAGATCAAAATATTTTAAAATAATGATATTTTTCTAATAAATATCACAAGCAATTTGTTTCCTCATCTTCGTATTCAAGGTGAAGAGTAGCTGCATTGACTCTGTGTAAGCTCTATGCATGTTTTATTTACATCTACTTTTTTCTGGTTTATAAATGTTTCAGTACCAAAAAAAGGATAAAATGGTATCTTAAATAATAAACAAGTTAAATAATAAACTAGAGATATAATAAGAAAAGATTCTCTTTCAAAGACATTCACACATTAGACTCATCTTGCTGTTTTTCACTTAATGACTTAAAGGCAAAGTTATGGTCTGTAGTTTTTTGATGTATATTAAACATACCAAAAATGACATAGAGATCCAAAATGGAAATTCTCTTAGACTGACACAATTCATGAAATGTCCATTAGGAAGAAAATAAAATCCATCCTACCTCACCATAGGGGTGATTAAATATTACTTTATACGTATATTTAGAACTATATATATTTAAAATATAGATTTTTTCTAATGTTCCATTTTTTATAAATAAAAACACCTTAAGTAGTTGGACACATCAAATCAGGACAAAATAATGTGGAATGTAATAATGATGATTCCTAAGTTGTCATGGATACTTGCTTGTCAAATAATGTTTTTAACACATACACCATGTCTGTGTCTGTGTAGCAATAGAGCCAAATAGCAAAACTCTTAAAGTCACCATTCACCTAAAGTGAATAGGCCAAGATAAAAATGTGAAAACAATAGCATATATACAGTTCTTGCCTTCAATATGAAATAACCATTCTTTTTCCAGAATCCAGAAGCTTCCAGAATAAAAAATAAAATTTTGAGTTGAATATGATCTCGACAGGAAATTAAATACAACTTTCTATCTTTTTAGAGGAATACCAGCAGTATCTCCTTGCCTCAGATCTGCTTCCAATTCTTAACTGGGTTCCGAAAAGGAAAAGAACTAACACCCCACAGTTACAGAATATAACGTGTAGCTACGCACTTAATTATTCTTGATCGTTTTAGATTGTCAGTTTGTTTTGCTTTTTCTATTTAAGAAAACATTATAATAAATTTTAATACATACTATCATAGGTATGTCCACTGTGGTAGAGTGCATAGAAATAAAAAATTATATGGGAAGGTATATATTGGCAAATATAACTCATTTTTATTTAATTTAAAGTGGAGAAATCTTCATCCTAATTGTTCAGTTTATCCTTTAAAAATTAGGATTTTGCTAGTGACAGCCAGAGGGCAGGGAGGTTGAAGGGCTGAGAGAAAGCAGTGAAGGGTTAAAGAAGTACCAATTAGTAGCTGATAGATGGTGATAGTGATGGGGAACACACCACAGGGTGCCAGGAATTCAGTTAGCATTTATGTAATGGCTAGGTGTAGAGCCAGAGGACAAAAAGAGCAATTAGGGGGATCATTTCATAAACTATATAACTATCTAACCAAAGTACTGTAAACTTGAAACTAATCCTAAAATAAAATTTTAAAAAATTGAAATGTTGATATTACAAAAAGTTCAAATACATATTTGCATGACTTTAAAAACAAAATAATTTAATATAAGCAGGTAATGTGTAGAAAATAAGTATTTGTTTAACTTCTTCTTACAATTCTAAATATCCAGACCAATATTTCCTAAACTGTGTGCCTAACACAATATGGTCTTTGAAAAGAGGGTACTGAGTTAAATAAATTTGAAAAAACCATTCATGAAGACTTACAATTCACCTTTACATGCTTAATCAAAATAACAGTACTAGTTTAACTTTATTTCATGGCATCTTTTTCCATAACAAACTTTCATCATATAAGCATAAAAAGCATGACCTTTCCCTAAAAAGATATACTAAGATGACTCTGCAATAAAAGCATGCAACAAGTCTGTCCTTCTGACATTCTTCTAGCGTAGTGCTGCACATTTACTTATTTTTGTTATGAAACTCTAGTAAAATCTATCTTTGCAACAATTATGGTAAGTTATGTGTGTGACATATTTATAAATGATATTACTATGCTCATTAAAAATATGAGTATATAATAACAGATCTCAGAAAAAATATGTCAGAAATCAATGTGTGAAAATGGCAGTAGGCAGAAAAGCAACAAGGATTTCTTTAGTAATAGGCTTTCAAAATGAAGTTGCTTGAAAGAAAAATCAATACAGTTCTTTGGTCCTTAGAATGATAAAATTAATATCTTGTTTCAGAGCAATCCCTAGGACAACTGATTTTCATAAATGTGAGAAGAGAAAAATAATCATATGTAGAAAATAAACAGAAATGTACTAGTTTAGAGCACACTCATTAAATTCATTTTCCCCAGATTTACAGAGGTAAAATTGACAATTCAAAATAGTTTATACTTAAGGTATACAACTTGATAATTTGATATATGTATACATTGTGAAATAATAGCCATATGGAGCCAATTAACACAGCCATCAACTCACATAGTAACCATCTCCTTTTTTACATTTTAATAGGGAGTATACAAAGTAGAAAATCATATAAATTATCACTGTTGCATTTACATTAAAAAGAATGCATTCTTTTGAAAGGGTATGAGAAATTATTAAAAAATAAACACTTCTAAAGGGTAAAATGTATTTAGATAAACTGTGTAACCTACAATTATACATAAACACATACAAATATACATGTGCAAAGTACAAACACACAAACTTCATACATATACATGTAATGTGAATGTACTAATGTGCACAAAAATAATAATGGGTGCCAGGAGCATATATAGCTTAATTCCCATTTCTGTATCTATGCATCCCTCAGCTTCATTCCTAGTTTCTTCTCATACTGGCACCTATAGCTTCCTCCAATTATCCGATATCTATGATCCTAGTTATATTGAAAACTGTTATTGAGGGGAATTTTCTCTGTTCACTGGCATTTCTTGTCCAACAAAGAAATCTCTTTGGCAAAAGGCTGTTTGGAAACAGTAAGATACACTGAAAAATGCCAGAGTAGAGGTATGTCAATGGAGTTATTCTAGTCATAGTACATAAGTTCCAAGAATAATACCTATCAAACTAATACTTTAAAATCTAAATGAAGAAATGTACAAAATAATAAAGACATTTAAAACAATCTGTAAAGTGCTCTTTCAAGTGCTCTTTCAAAAATTTTATCAGACAAGTTAGCAAAATTACAAGAAGATAGATTCCCATAAATATTAGTAATTCCTTTGTATACTTTTGGAAAGCACACTATTCCTTTCAGTATATTAGGACATTACTTTGGGGAATACTGCTATACATACAATTCAGAGGTCTCACATTATAGAAGAATTTGCCACTTAGCTGAAAGCCAGCCAAACAGCCCTCAAATCAGTATTATTAGGTTGCTAATCCTGCAAAGCCTTTACAAGCAAGAGGATTGGCAGGTGGCATCACTTGGAAATGAAAGTGACACATATTTGCTACATCTTATTTGTGTTTCTCACTGTAGTAAAAATGTTCTCTCAGTCAGTAAAAGTTATTTTACATCTATTTCACTGTTTTTTTTTTGTTTTTCAGTCCCCTTTCTTAAAGAGTTGAGATAATAATAATAATAATAATAATAATAAATAATAATAATAATAATGTATGGACATCTCCCATAGTTTTAAAAGTGTACAAAGTTTACAAAGTTTTCATGCATCTAGATAAATGGTACCATACAAAAATATTTGTAAATTTAATATTAAATCATTTGAAAGTAAATCCATTTGTATATGTATATCAGCTATTATGGCAATTTAACTTAAGAGACTGCATACTCCAGAAATAAAATATATATTGTCTTATATTTCTAATATGTTAGCCATTTTAACATGTTTTCCAGTAGACTGATAATTGTTGGTTTAAAAAAAAAATCAGAATTAGATTTTGCTTTTAAAGTACAAACTAAACGCACAATAAATTAACATACAGGTTTATAAAATAATAGTGATACTCTCTACATATTATAAGGATTAACATCCCTTTTATATGGCAGGTAAATTTTTTTAAAAATGAGTTTTTAAAAATACATCCTATGCACAATTGGTAAATAACAAACATAAAATTTTTACTAAAATTCTTTGATTATCTACTGCCTTAAGATAATAAAATATTTATAACTATAAATATAGCATAGTAGTCATACTATTTTGATAATATAGGTATAGTATAGAAAACCAAAACAAGATTCCTTACTCAAGAAAGTCAAATTTTTGACACCCCAAATAACAACTTATAGTGAGAACTGGATCGAGTCCTGCCAGGATATAGAAACCATAGAAGAAAGAATGAAAATAGTTCAAGAATATGGTAAATAATACAATGTTTTTCTCAACTAAATGTTAGCAGAAATATGGAATTGTTACTGTGCCAAGCTATTTTTCAAGTATGTCTCAAATTTACCTGTGACCCTAACACACTGTGAACCATATTGGTATAAGGCAGTACTTCGCCTTGGAAGATCATATTCTGTAATCTGCATGTAAAATTTAACATTTATTTTAAGACAAACAAGCATTTGACTTTGTATTTTGTAGTTGTATAACTAAGATCCCATTTTGTGAGATGACAAAATATTGGTTTTGTTCATCTAGATCTGAACAAAGTTCCTCTTTTTGTACAGAAAACCTTTGAGTAACTAGTCCTACATATAAGTGGCCTTAATCTATATTCACAAGTATGCAGGCACATCAGAGGATTTGGGTGGGGCATTTAACCGAGACATAACTATTTTCAAAAGAACAATATCTATTACTTTGGTTATTTATTAACTTTGTTATCTGAATTAATTTACTGTTAGATTTGTGCATAATATCTTTATTCCGTGTCAGAAAAAGGAATCTTACTCAAAGCATAAAATAAGTATGACTTTTCATTAAGTAATGTAATTTTTGGAAGTAGTCACATTTTTTTCCAATAGTTTGACTGTAATTAGACTCATTACATAAAATATGTCTTGGCGTATCTTAGTAAATATAGTTATTAGTTAATCAAGATATACATTACCAAATAAATCTCTCTGCTTGAGTAACCAGTCATAATACATCAGTTCCACTGTAATCTCATCATTATACTTAATTTTATATGATGTTTTATTGATAAAATAATTTAAAATACAATATTGAACATTCCAAAAACAAGGTAGCCCATTGAAGCATAACATATGTTTTTTTATCAGCTGACTCATAATTATTTCTTTTTTTCATTATAATTTTCACCAAGTAGAAGGAAAATTTATTGAAGGAATTCTGATTAACTAATCTTATTCCTAATTGAAGGTTTCTTTAAAAGTTGAATCAATAAAACTACTGGGAAAAAGAGACTGTCCAAATCATTCCTAGTAGTATAACATTAAGATTAGATTCTTTATTTAAATTTTCAATTCTTCCATTGGTTTAGACATTTCACAGCGATACACAGCAAAAACCTGTTATTATAAATAAATCAACTAAATGCAGACTCTAGTTCTGAACTGTCTGTTAATAGATTAACTTTGCATGCTATTTCCACATATATGTTTCCTGAAATCAGTGGGAAAGGAAGACAAAGAGAGATGGTGTATTTGTGTGTATTTTTCTTCATGTGTATGTATTCTGACTGCATTTAAAAAAATAAACAATGATTTCTGCTGTCTTTTCCATTATGTATCACCTATACCTTTTTCTCATTATTAGAGTAAGAGTTGAGTATAAAATATGGAATCACATTTGTTTGACTTTTAACATTTCAGAGTACTCTAAGCTCTATTATTTTATGTTACCATTACTACATTTATGCAGAATGTTAGGGCAGTTATTATACTTATTATTTTTATTTAAATATGAAAACTATATCCATAAAAAAGAACCAAGAAAGTATTACCCTCTTGGTAAATCATACAGATAGGAGCAAAGTTAAGATTTCTATTAAAAATGACAGTCTAATTCTGTAGATGATATTAAGGAAGATACTATTCAGGTTTTTTTAAGGGACTGATGAGATGAACATCCTCGTATCTCCTTCTTCCCAGTTTCTTTACTCATCCTTATAAGGGAGAATTTAAGTGATAAGACTGCTACATCTGAAGTAAGTGTAGCAGCAGAGCATCTAATCACCATGGTTACACCTGTGAGCTTCACTCCAATAGTTTTCATAACTAAGTCCACAGTTTCTGGATGGTATAAATTAAGAATGTTTTTTTTAATCACAAAAATTAAAAACACTTCTTTGAGTAATATTTCTGGAGTCTCTTACATCATTTTTAAATAAAATTTAAAATCTCTTTCAAACAAATTGTACATAATTATTTTATAAATTCAAGAATCCTCTAATAAGAAAAATATTCCTACTCCTTAGAAATGTGTAATACTCATTTTAAGATATTCATGTATAAACAAAATAAATAATAATAAAGTGACAAATAAATGAAATAATTTGTTATAATGGAAACAACTCTGTATTTTATTTCCTCACTGAAACCTTCTATAAAATTATTTCCTCTGACTAAACAACCAATAATTTTTGTTTTTAATAAATTTGGGGAATGCTTCATTATTCATGCAGTCAAAAGACTTTAGATGGGGTCCTGTTCCATCCACTGCTCTGGGTGGAAGCATAAGAATGCCTGGTTGCCCTCAGAAAATAGGCTTTTCCAATTTTAAAAGCATAAATATTGACCAGCATACATTATAGGATTGCTGTCAAGAGCCGGCTAATAAATTTTATGAATATATTTTGAAAATTATAAATCGGCACATAAGTATAATTAATCAGTCTGGAGGCAACATGTTTTGGTTATTGGCATGGACTCCCAAGGACAAGTGAATGGCTTTAAAACCTCTCCCCAGTGTCCAGCTCTGTGACCTTGCATAAAATGTTCACCTTTCTATACATCAGTGAGGATAATAAGAATACTTAGCTTTTGCATTGGTAGGAGATTCAATGAGTTAATATTTTTAAATTACTTAGAATCATGTATCTTACATGTTGGTAATATTTATTTACATTTCTCAAATAAATAAAATATCCCAGATGTTAATTGTATATTGTTCTGTTCAGTCTTCTCAGAGGGTACATGAATAGAATAAGAAGGATGATAAAAATTAAAATATAGGTTCTATTTGAACAATTAAAACCAATTAGGGTTAATATTACATGCATGGTAATTTTTAATAGTAAAATGTCTACAATTTATTAAACATCTACTAATGATATTTACTGCACTCCTCTTTATATGTCTTTTTGCTTAGCTTCACCATAATCCTTTATGCAGAGCTTATTTTTCTATTGTAAAGATGCAGAAACTAATGCCAGTAAATGGTAGAGGTTAGACTAACTGTCACTTATCTGGGCTGCTTGAGGTAAATTATTTGTTGTTTGAAAGCTGAATAAACTAAATAAAATGTGGAAGACATTCTAGCTTTTGACTTTTGTAGGGCTGAGATCACTGACTACTGAACTAGGCTGTCAGACACTTAGAAACAGAGCCTTAAAGATCATAATAACCCAAACTGAAGTTGTGCTATAAGACTTGAAAGTGGCACTTAATGATTTATAGACCCCATGCCAGCAAATCTGCCACTTTAGATATTACTGTTTTTTGTACAAAGAAAGCTGGACAAATACACTGTTAATCAAGAAGTTCTGAACCACTTATGAAGAGGAAATATTCAGTGGAGGTAAAAAATAAATTAGAGTCAATTGAACATCCTACCATTAAAAAAATAATATAATTTAGAGAAAAGCAACAGAAAGACAGCATTCTAGTTTAGATAATGGGTCAAAGACACTTAATAAAAAAGAAGAAAAGATGATAATAGCTTAAGAGGATAATGTGAAGGAGACTATTAGCATATCTAAATAGAGACCAAATAAAGATGGACAGAGAGAAAAGAGCTCAGAAAATGTTATGGACTTCCCCTAGAAATATATAAGAAAAGGTGAAAGTAAGTAGTTATACATGTAAAAAGTTATACAGTTAATTTGTATACAATTAGAAATTATTAGGATGCTTAGTTTTGTACCTAACAGTACTTGTTTAATTCATTCTAATATAGATAATGAACTTTTTATTCTAGGATGTTTCATTAAGAATTACTGTTTAAAAGACTTACTGCAGTAGCTCTGTGGTAGGCACAGCATACCCACTTAAGAAATAAATAGTAGCTTATAAAGGCTCATGATACCAGCATCACCCAAGGTCATACCTTTTCTCAAGCAGCCCATGTCCATTTACCACTGAATGTGGGCTAAAAAGGTCTAGCCCGTACCTCATTTCAGGACAATCTTAAAGGACCATCCTAGCTTTATAAATTGTGTAGATCGGCTGAGGACCCTGTTACAACTGCATCAGAGTTCAGCCTCTCCTTCTGCCCAATTTGTCTTCCTTCATTTCTTTAAGAAAGTTCATGAGAACACTCTCTAATAATGTCCTGGCATTCAAAGTTTAATTTAATAAACTAAGACAATCTGTAAGGCAGCTGAAGTCCTCCAGAATAGTGTTGTAGTGGTAGGATCTTGAACTCAAGTCAGAAAAACCCGAGTTCAAATATCAGCTCCTCACTTACCATCTGTGTGACTCCAGGCAATTTCTCCATTATAAAATGAAGAGAACATTATCCCCTATCTATAGGATTGTTGTTAAGATTAAATAGCATAATTCATACGTGCATAACGTAAATGCTTACTAAACAGCCAACATTTAATAAATGTTAGCTGACATTGTAAACTTCTTATCTGTGCTTCTCTAAATCCACATATTAAAAAAAAAAAAATCTACCCAATGGACATTTGCTCTCCTAGATAAACAACTCCAATCATGCATTAGCATGCTCAAAGTTTGATCAATAGTGGACATACGTTGCTACCAGAAGAATTACACAAGTCCCTGACATTATTTTACAGATGCGAAGACTGCAACAATCAACAAACTGAACAATTGCTGTGATGACTTTGTATTCTCCTTTCTATACATTTTTTTTTGTAGGAGTCCAAATATTTTCAAACAATGAGTGGCCTTTAGAAACATAAAGAATGAGCTGAACACCAGAAATACTAGATTAGAAAATAAAAGTAAAAATAATACTAAGTAATCTGCATGATTTTTATATACCAGGTAATAGAAATCCATGAAAACATACTTTTTGCAATACAGTAACCCCCCTTATCTGTAGGGGACCCCCAGTGAATGTCTAAAACCATGCATAGTACTGAACTCTAAGTATGCAATGATCATTACTATACATACATATCTATGACAAAGTTTAATTTATAAATTAGACACAGTAAGAGATGAACAATAACTAATAATAAAATAGAATAATTATAACAGTATATGATAATAAAAGTTATCTGAAAGTGGTCTCTATTTTTCTCAAAATATCTTATTGTACTGTACTCACCCTTCTTGTGATGCTGTCAGATGATACAATGCTTAAGTGATGAGATGAAGTGAGGTGAATGTCATAGGCACTGTGATGTACTCTAAGGCTTCTATTATTAACCTCAACTAAGCACTTATCACTCACTGTAGCCACAATTTTTAATTTTTTGGTGTGATAGCAAAACTAGCACAAATTTCTTTTTCCTTCTTCACAATTTCATGTGGAAAAAAATGTTTTTACCTAGATTTTGGCAACCTCAGCATACTTTTTTTTTTTTTATTTCTCCTTAGGTCAAAACCTTTCACCTTTCAATTAAAAGAAGTTATTTACAGCTTCTTTTTTGGCTAGCATCACTTCTCTCTGCACTTTGTGGTCATTATTAAGTAAAGTTAGGGTTACTTAAACAAAAGCATGGAAAAAACAGTCAATCTGATAACAGAGATGGCTACTAAGAGACTAAAAGGCAGGGAGCGTCTACAGTGTTGAGACACTGGACAAAGGGATGAGTCACATCCCAAGCTGGAAGGAGGACACCCAACAAGATTTTATCACACTACTTAGAATGGCATGCAATTTAAAATGCATAAAATGTTTATTTCTGGAATTTTCCATTTAACATTTTCAGATTTGTGGTTGACCTCAGGTAACAAACTGCGGAAAGTGAAACCACAGATCAGAGAGGACTACTGTATAATGAAACCTTTCTGGTGGTTTAAGAGCGTTCAGATCACTTTTCATTTATCTAAATACCCTTGATTTTATTTTCTTTACCATCAGGATGTTGATGGAACTTGAAGCTATGCCAAATCATACTCATCTCTGCTTTAGCTTTTTAATTTAATTGATTTTATTTCAAATAATCCTTAGTCAGCTTCAGACCCTGGGAAACCAGCTGAGTAAGAGATGAAGCAGTAGAAAATACCACAAGCATAAAAGGACTGTCTACAATTATTTTTGTAATGACATTATTACTGGAGTAGGCAATTTAGTCTTGGACTCACCATGCCTTTGATATTTAATATCAAATAATTAAGTAAAGATAATCTTTAAGGAATATCTTCAACTTTAAATATTATCCATTCTATCAAATGTTTTCAGAACAAAAAATATTTTTGCTAGATTAATATTACTTGAGACTATTGTGATTCAAGTGAATATAGATCATCTAATCCTAAACTGTTAGATTCCCAAAAAAGATGTTTACAATTTCATCTTCAGAATCATGAATACAAATTATTTATACATGGAATAGTTTGGAGTACTCACTAGACCCTAGGAACAAAACAATATATGATCCATGTTGTTTCAAGCATTAGATATTTTTGCATCTGTTTAAAACAAAATAACAATTCATGATAACATGTATGTGTTAAATACATAGAACAAGAAATAAAAGGTATCATAAGAGGAACCAAATTAAAAACTGACTTGCCAACATCCAGGGATGTCAAGGAAAATTCTTAGGTAAAGTTGTTTTCTTTCAAAGATTTATGTATTTTAAACTTAACCCTAGAGAAAAAAACTGAAATTTCTATCATCAAATTCTAACTCACTGAATTAATTTTATAACCGAAAATTGAATGTCTATACATTAGGGTCTATCTTTCTCTTTTAAATAGATTTGAAGTCCTTAACAAATGAAATAATATATCTTTTTCTGAACTGGAATTTAAACATCTCTATGTGTTTGAAAGGTTATTTTCTGATAGAAAACTATGAACTCAAGTGAAATTGCTCTGTAACTTCAGAGCAGTGGTTTGGATAAAGTCAGTTTTCATAGGCAAGATAGTGTCAGTTCCTAGAAGACTAATCTAGATGGGTTTTAATTCTGCTTTGACTTGATAAAATGGTTGCTATTATCTACTACAATATTTCTAATAGAAAATCAGAAATGTCTCCAATTAAGTACATTGTTTCTAAAAATGTGTAAAATGAGCTTTTTTAATTTTCAGAGAAAAAGAGAACCTCTCTGGATGTATGCCCAGAATTACAGATATAACAGAATTGGATGTGCAGAAACAAAATATAGATATGGTAGCAGTTAAACAAACTAAAATTGTTTCTATAGTGTTTGCTCTTCATTTGGAATTTTTCTACAGCTACAAAATGGGAGGTTACAAACTGAGTTAAAGAAGTTATGTCTTTTATTATATTGGGCAAACACTCTCAGGAGGCCATATATTAACTGTGCCACTACCTGTTCAATTTATTAAAAATCACTTCAAGATTTCTTCTCTACTTCATTATATGTAGGATGGAATTCAAAGGCAATGAACAATTCAAATCCATTGGAAACAAAATGCATGGTAAATTATGTCACAAGAGAACAATTGTTGCTAAAGCAAAAGCTTCCTCTCTGCCATATGCTTAAAGGCTACTGTTTCTCTAAAATAAAACTATATTTTCAAATTTTATTTTATAATCATCAGTACAGCTAGTGATTATGTTACAAGGACATCTAAAATGGAATTATAGACTTTCTGATGTAGGGACCCACTCAGAACCCCAAAGTTGGTATGACAGTTGTTTTTAGCTGAAAATTTAAGATTGAACAGATGCAGAAAGAAGCCTTTTTTGGAATTTCCTTTATTTGACTAAAAGCAGTAACTTCTAGAAAATGAGGCTGCCATAAATTACTCTCAGGAGAGAGAGTAAAGAAAATCTACCTCAAACCTCCTTTGGAGAAAAGACCAGTTGCATCTACATAAACAAACATTAACATAACATTTTTTTAAACCTTCCCTTTATTCTAAAAATCTATTAGCCTTTCCTAAAGAAACCTATATGTTCTTCACATAGAATTCTTTTCTCCCTCATCCCCCACTAGATTAGGTATATAAGCCTCTCATTATAATCATTTAGGGAGCTAGGTAATTTTTTTATTAGCTCTGTCATGCATATAAATAAATCATTTTCCCCGTTAATCTGTTTTTTATAAGTTTTATTTGTAAGTTCACATTTACTAACTAAGAGGATAAAGGAAATGATTTTCCTTCTGGACAATAGCAATCAAGGTACCTAAACAATATTTCAAATGTCAGATATGATAAAACTGATCTGTGTATCAGGACCCATAAAATGGAGACCACACTACTGGCTTTGGCCAGATCACAAACCTAACCTACTTCAACATGCATTTGCGGAAACCTCTGACGATGAAACCTAATACACACCATTCTCAATCCTCTATCTTAGCTTCAGCTATTTTACCTGACCCTAGGAAACAGGGCCTCTTAGCCTTAAAACGAAAACCCAGACCTCTTAGCCAATCCTGCCCTCCTTTACACATTGCTGCTTCTAACTATAAAACCAACTTTTGTCCAAAATGCCCGAACAAAGTGCACCACTGTTTGTGACGCACTGTACATCCCCAATCCATGCATTGTTTTCCTTTGAATAAAGGATAACAAACTCATTACTAACTTGCTTTAGTTTGGTCAATGACACGGGACTGAAGACAGCTGCTGCATATTTCAAGACGACCCCTAGAAGCAAGAGACGGTATCCACAGAGTACTTTTAGTTTGCGACCTGCGCACTTGCACTCCAGCATATCTGTAAGCTTTTCTCCCATCATGCCCATGATTTTTGTATGTTCTGAGCACTTCCGGTTTCTTTGTCCTAATTCTTCAGGGTGGAAATTTGCACTGTGAGAAATTTCAGGTTTTTCCCAGTGAGACTTATCAGGCCACAAAATTTGGGTTACTGGCCAACCTCATCTACAAAATGGTGCATCCTGGAGGTCTTGGAAGCTCTCAATACCTGTGCACAGGAATGAGTAAATCCGTGGAATTAGGGAGGATTATGCCAACAAAGGAAAATAGTGGATACACTTCAATCTATAAAAGCAAAATGGCAGCCTAGGAGATCCATGAAGTCCACAGCAAAAACTGTTGGGAGGTACTGCTGTAGGGTATAGGGAAATTAAAACAAAAAAAAATTATAGTTTTGACCATTGGCACATCAAAATCTAAGTAGGCACAAGACTAACTATTCAAACCATTAGGGCAACCACACCACTATAATGCATCTAATGGAAGGAATAATAGCTCTATTGCAAACGAGAATCTCCAAAGCCAAAGCCACAAAGTTGGTGGGCATAGGATCCAGCATGTAAAAGCTGTTATACCAAGGGCCCCAACACCCCTACCTGCTGCAGACCATCCTGTGGACTGTTAGAAGCCAAGCCACCCAGCAGGAAGTGAGCTGCCTATGAGCAAGTGAAGCATCATCTGTATTTGTAGCAGCTCCTCAGCATTAATATCACTTCCTGAGCTCCACCTCAGATCATTAGACATTATATTCTCATAGCAGCACCAGTCCCTGGTGCCAAAAAGCTTGGGGGCCGCTGTTTAGAGCACTAGCCATTTTGTTATTTGACAAATATAAAAGATGTCGGAAAACTATAGCTAATTAAAAGCAAAAGCTTATAAGGAGTTTTATATGTGCTGGCATTCTTAAATTAAGGAAGACAATTCAAATAATTAAAACTAGATACAAAAAAAGCATGTATTTCAATTTTCATGAAACATAAGCTTATTTACATAATTCCAGGTTCTTTGGAAAAGAAAAAAATAATGTTCAATTTGTTTTCTATATAAATAAACTTAAAAATAATAAAATAAAATAACTTCCTCAATTTTTTGCAACAGAGCAAAATTTAGTCATTTTCTGTACTTCAGCATTTAAATTTAAAAGTTGATTTTCTTATTTAGTGTATATGTATAATATACAAACATGCAAAATATGGTCTCTGATTATTACTAGTAAAGACAAAATTATTTTTAGAACAAAGCATGATTCTAATCCACCTGGCATATATTTTTGTTTCAATTTCTTAAAATCAGTAATTTATTGCACACACAGCATAAGTGTCACTGCTTAAAGAGAGAGAGAGAGAGAGAGAGAGAGAGAGAGAAAATGTCATGCTAACAAATTTCTTTTATTTTCATGTTTCAAGAATCAAAATGTTTTAAGAAATGATCTAGCAGATAGAGATTTTGTAAAAAGGTAGTTCTCAAGAGTTGCATGCTTGTAAATAAATGGGCAGAAATGGCCGAGACTGACATCTTACCTGAGGTCACTTGAAAAGGCAAGCAACTCTTTAGAGACCCTAGTAATTCTGGTCTATGTGGCAAGATTCCTGGGCCAGGCACTACAAAGTTGCTATTTTTTCAGAATTTGGTTTGGCTTCACTTTTCTATAGCTGTCCCAAACGGAAAGAAAAGACAATCAATACTATGGTTTTTGTTTTCTGTTAGCATCAGCGAAGAGATGTGAGGTCCAACATCGGAATCCTTATGAATTTAGCATAAAGAGAAACATCTATTCTAGACAGTTTATGGACAGAATAATTACAGCAAAGCAAAGGTTATTGTTAAACAGCAAATATATGATTTACAAGTAGATTATCTTAAAGTTAATTACCTGAAAAGCATAGATAAATTCACCAAAGAAAAAATATAAATTATTATTAATATATAAAACAATCACAAAAAAAGAATATTGGTCATTAATTCAAACTTTGATTTCAATAAAAATATTTCATATTTCAGCAACACAGATGTTAAGTAAAAGCTTTTTTTAACAGCATTTATATTCTCTTTTACTAATTTATAAGCCAAATTTCAGCCAATTTAACAAAAAATAAGTATACAAGATAGTTATAAGGAAGTTTTTTGTCATTATGTTCATTTTTACTAATTATTATACCTGATCTAGGTTTTTAAATTAAATTATATTGATTAAGTAAATATATATAATTGTCGTTAAAAGTTTTATCCTTTGACTTTTTGGTATTCCTTAACTCAGAATCAGTTTAACATATTCCATATTAAAGTATTTGATTCTTAAACTCAAAAAAGATTTCTAAAACCTTGAAAGGTAGACTTTATTCATAGTATATATAATTGTAAGGGAGTGAGAATAAAGAAGGAAGGAGGAAAGGAATAACTAGAGGAAAAAAGAGAAAGAGGATGGTATTTAAAAAAGGCAAAAAGGAAAGAGGTATAAGATAGAAAGAAGCAGAGCATTGGAAGGAAATTATCTAACAAACTAAAAAAAATTGTTGAATAATTTTACTACAGTGTTTATCTTTTCAATACAGTAACATACTGAGAAAAGGAAAAAATCGATTTAAGATGTAAGGGCAAAATGAGGTAATTTAGCATTGTCCCGATCCATTAAGGGATTAAATTCTACTCTAATTTCAAGTTCCTTCAGTCATCAATTAATACAAACAATACCAGGATTTCCTCACACACAACAGAATAAAGAGAAACAGCTGCCATGGAGTTCAATCATCCTCATTAGTACAGATTTGATAACTTTGGACCATCCCAAGAACCTAGATATTATTGACTAATGTCACATCACAAACAAGAAAAAACAATAAACAAATATTAAGATATTAATAATATCATATATGGAATATATATATAATAATAAATTTAAATTAAAGATGTGCATGATGTGTTAGGCCCAAACATGTGAATAAGGAATAAGAGACTATAAAATGACCAAGATTATTTAGAAAATAACCAAAGGGAACTTCTAGTAATTAAAAAGTAGAGTAACAAAATAATAATTAAATGGACCGTTTAAAGAGAAGATTAGCCATAGATGAAATAATTCACAAAATGGAATACAGAGCCACAGTATGTACTCAGAATACATCTCGGAAAGTTAAAAAATAAAGAAATAGGAAAGAGTGGTTAAGACACATGAGGATAGATTGAGAACTTCCTACATTTCTAGAAGTATAATAAAGACAGCATGTGGCAGAAACAATATATTAAGGGATAATGTTTAAAGAGAGTTTTAGAAAAGTAATAAAATAAAATTTTCAAACTCAAGAAGCTTAAAGAAATCCCATATCTACACATACCAAAGTGAACCTGAAAACACAAAAGACAAGGAAAATGCCCAAATGCATCCCCCAAAATACTATAAATTATCTACAAAGGAACAACAGTTACACTAATAGGTGTTTCTTAAATATAAATACCAAAGCCTAAAGTCATTGAATAACTTTACTGTACAAAAAAAGTCAATAAATCTAAAATTGTTTGTTCAGCAATAAAATAGCTTTTTTTAAAAAAAAAAAAGGACAAAAAGGAGTAAAAAGATAATTTCATAAAATCCAAATGGTCATAATTATTAAAATTATAATGAACTAAAAAAAGTATAATGAACATAATTTAGAAACATAATTTAGAAACGTAATTTAGAAAGGTTTAAGAAAATTATATGATCATGTTTAAAACATGCTGATTTTTTAAAATTAGGTATTAATGTCATGTTGAAAATACAGATTTAAGGTATTGGATAACTATCATTAATATTGAATAGTAATAAAGTATTCTAAGATCCTTAAATTATCTGGTGTAAGGGCAAAAATACTGATTAAATTTAGACACTTTTTAGTAACATGTACAAATAAACTGCCAAGAGTAACCTATAGTAAATGAAGGAAATGTAATAAGTAAAACACAATTCTAATTAATCTAAAATATGTTAATCTAAATTAATTAATCTAAAAAATAAATTAGAAAAAAATAAATATATATATAATTTCAATAACTATGATGGATTAAACTTTTTGATTAAAAGACAAAGACTGTTAAACTGTATAGATGCTAGAGCCAGAAAAATACATATAAAAGATACTCTCCTAAATTATATGAACACAGAGTATGGAAAGAAAAGAACAAAAACTAATAATAAAAAACACAAAGAAAGATGATTAGCTTTATTAATATCAGATCCAAAGATACTTTAAAGCAAAACAAATTAAAAGAATAAGGAAAAATCACTTCCATGTAATTAAAGGGTCTACTCACTTGGAAAATATAATAATCCCAAACTTTAATGAATTTGCACTCAAGACATATTAAGAAAAAATTATTTTAACTATAAGAAAGAATGAACAAATTTCCCCATTGCAGTTCAAGATACTCTGTTTGTAAATCAGTAATAGTAGATCAGGCAGAAAAATATCCAATAAGCCTATGAAATAAAAGTATAACATAAATATACAACAAAAGTATAAAGACTGATTTAATGTACATCTATAGAACTCTGAATCTACTAACAATAGAATACACATCTTTATCTAGTCTATATGAATAAAAATAAATCTCAATGAGAGACCAAATCAATTTTCAAAGGTAACCATGCAGACCAAATTAATGACAGAAACATGTTTTATTTTTTTGAAAATTAAATTTAAGAATTAAGAAAAAAGTATAAACATCTCTATATTAAAAAATAAACCAAAATGAAAATCAGATATTCAAAATAGAATTTTAATAAAAATATATATCCAAACTTGTGGTACTTACTATACCACAATGGTACTTATTATAAAATTTACTGCCCCAATGTCTTATATGAGAAAAAGAAATAATGAAAATTAAAAATATAAACTTTCAACCTAAAAAGTTAAAAAAATTATATTAGCCAATGTTCAAAGGAGACTATAAAGATAAGAGCAAAGATTAATGAAATAGAAACAAAAAAAAATTAAAGTAGTCAAGCACTGATTATCTAACTACATTAATAAACTTAACAAAAAAAGTTGTCAAGATTGTTCAAGACAAAAATATAGATATTACAGTATAAAAAAGATAATTAGATGTTTTTTTAAAATATCATCCATTAAAGTTGACAACTTAAAATTGAAAATTTCAGAGTCTGATCCGGCACCCTACACACAGAACTCATTGAATAGCTCCAGGGTTTTTTTCGATTCCTCAACCCATTCTATGGTTCCTGATTTCTATTTCAACCTTGGATGCTTTCTGTCAGTCAGGATCCTATTTTAGTGAATACTAAGGACTGGAGATTTTAGGTCTATCCCAGATCTAGGGTACCTTTGACAGAATAACTACCAAATGGAACTTGGTACCTATAGCTATTCATACTCTTAGGATCACTAGAGCAACCTCCAGGCCTGATATGTAGGCAAATGAAAACTTAAGACTAGCGAGAACTGCTAAGTACCTACCTTACAGTCAATATCTTCTTCAAAACATGGCCAGGATTAAAATACTCTAGAATATAACGCTTTCTGAAACAGTGGTTTCTGAATTTTAAATTTTCACACATTAACACACACACACACACATATTCACCAAAACAAATTTAAGGAAACGATAGTGCAGACAACTTTTATCATATAAGAATAGTTAAAGAAAATAAAACAAAACTAAGCAAGGAACAAGAATGATGATCCAAGCTTCATAAAAATAAATGCTACTTTAACATATAAAAAAATATTATCTCAGAATACCTAAGAGCTGGTGAAAACACACATCACCAGTCCACAGACATTTTTGACATGAAGACAAAGGGATCTCCCACGTGAGACTAATAATGCAAGTAGTATTCACTCAAGGGAAGAAATTTTCAGGACTTCAAAGTTTCCACATGCTACTCCCCTGATTTTGTCTCCACTCTAGCTCCCACCTTACTTTGTCACAATTCAAATAACTAAAATCACATTGATTTCAACTAAAGTATTCATCACTTTAATTCCATTGATCATCATAATATGATCAATGGAATTAATTCAGTTAGCAACTATTTATAAGTTATGTTTATGTTTATACAAGGATATGTTCTTAAGGTTCATTCTTAAGTCACTGGGGAAAATATTTCCCTTTGAACCTATCAATTCTATCTTCTGATATCGGTGATGATCAAAAAGTCAAAATAGCACAGCAACCTAGGCTCTTGGGATTCATACTAGTCAAGCCAAAAAACCTGAAGACATTCCAAGATTTCATAAACTGGAAACAGCAACATATGAATTTATCATTATAGGGACAATACTATAGCTCACCTTCAAACAATGTAATCTTACCTAATGCATGAAGCATTATATAAAATATATACAAAAATGTTCTCAAATTGTTTTATTTAAAGTATTAAAGATCAATACTTTAAATAGACTTACTTATAAATTTATTTCTTTAGTAGGTGCTATATTTATGCGCTCAAACTTTACCAATGTTCAGCAAAGAATGTATATCCTATTATCATCAATAATGTTCTGATTTTTTCTAACTAATATATATATGTGCTTTAAGAAAACAAACTCGGAATCCTAAGTCAATTTATATATAAGTTTAATTAAAGATGAGCTAAAGATTTAAACATATAAATAAAAGGATAAAATACTACAAGAAATTTATTAAAAATATTCTTATTAACTGTTGAGAGTCAGGAAGTCTTTTTAGGAAGGGAGAAAACCTGGAAGCCAAAATAAACAGACACACATATTTGACAATGTATGAATAAAATGCATGTATTTATAGATCACCAAAGGTTCCATAAATGAACTCAGAAGAGAAACCATAGAATGAAAGAAAAGTTTCACAACACATATGACCCAAAAAGGAAGTATACTATTAATTTATAAAGGGCTCCTTTGAATTAATAAGGAAAATACCTTCTCATAGAAAAGAGAAGTAAATAAACAAATAATTTATAGAAAACAATGCAAATATCAAAAACATATTAATAGATGTAGAACATTTTTAATACTCAGTAAATTAATCGCTAATTAAGACAGTGACACAATATAATTTCGCCTATCACATAACCAAAGTTTACTGAGAAAGTTAACATTGAGTGTTGGTGAGGAAGCTGGGAATTGGGCATTTTTATACATTACTTGTGGAAGCGAAAACAACAGTTTTTTTTAGAAAATAATGTAATATAGCTTTTAAAGTTAAAAGTACATTTAACATAGTAACACTATCTTTGGGAAACTATCCTACAAATATAAAAATAACAGCGTGAAGACATCTATACTGAAGAGTATTTATTATAACTTTATAATGGCAAAAACAAAACCATCTGAATATTTATCAACAGGGAATTAAATAAATGCATTAATGATACAAGCATAATATGAAATAGTATATTGGTATTTAAAAAGTGCTTTTAAAACTTTTATTTGCATAATTAACAGGAAAATAAATACAAGTTGCAAAGTAACATGTATAATATGTTTACATTTTTATAACAACTACTAAAACTCCAACACAATATGTGGGAAATTATAAGGTACAGAATAAAGATAATATTTATATAATAACCATATAAGGTAAAATAGTTCAAAATTTAAAACAAAATTAAAATGTAAAATTTTAAATGCATAAGCTCAATGTGATAATTAAAAATTTTACTATGTATAATCTATGATCACATTGTTTTGGAGCTTTGCTAATAGCCTCATAAGAATTGGTTAAAACCCTTAGAGTGGGTCCAAGGTAGCCTTAGTGATCCCCAGTAGGAGGGGTACCTTGGAGTGAGGCTATTTTCATAGAAATCTCCTAGGCTGGCAAGCACTGCCTGGGTCCAGGGGCTGGTCCTCTACCTTAAGTGTACCTTAACCCCACGCTGTCTCTGTAGAAATAAGGACCCTCCTCTCATGGGAGGGTTCATGTTCAGCCAAAAGAGATAAATAAAGCAGAGTGCTAATGCAGTCATTTAAAAGATGATTTTAATTAGAATAAAATAAAAACCCTAATGTATTTATTTACCATGAGAAATAACAGGAATATAGGCTAGAGAAATTGAAATTCATGTTTTCCTGTAAGATGACATAAATGGTGAGGCAAAGCATAATCAAAAGATTGCTTGATATCTAAATAATCAGATAGCAGATCAGTTAAATTACCAAATATTGAAAGATATCTAGGTAAGCCTTCTGTTAGGCAGCATTTAAATGAGCCAACTTTTTTCTCTGTAACGCCCATTTTCTTGGGTTTCCATGGCTGACAAACTCTTATTCACAATTATATTTTCTCCCCTTGAATATGCTAATACATTCAATCACATTATAACCCCAGTGCTTCTATATTAAGAACAATTTTGCCTCTTTTAGATGATTTCATATCTACAAACTGATTCATTAAGTATTTATCTTGTAGTTTAACTCTAAAAAATAAAAGCCATCTTATATCCTTCATTTTCCCATTGTTATAAGTACTTTATTGCAGTTCCTCAAATACTGACAACAGGCTATATTACTACTCTTCAGAGAATATTGCTTAACATATGCACCCATATTTTTAGATTGCTGAATCATACAAGCCTTATTCAGACACATTCAGCTCTTATAACTGTGAAAAATAAAACATTATTTACAATGAAGAATGGTTATAATGCAGTAATATTTCACTAGTATTCACAGAATATACAAAAAGTGATTCACAATACTGCATTAAAAATACTCATACTGCTCCCTTGACTCACTAAATCTAGACTATTTAAGTGTCAGCAAAAGATCCATTTTCAAAGCTATAAAACAGATCCCTCTGAATGAAGATGCAAACATTTTTTAAATGAGGCTATATACTCTGAAGAAGCAAAAAAGTAGTTATTTTCTTCTACTTTAAACATGTGACAAGATGTTGAGTGAAACCTTTCTGTTACTCCAAAACTGCCAAACAAGGTAAAACAAAACAAAAACAAAACAAAAAGTTAATTACTTCAGATTCTAAGTCAAGCCATTAATGTTTGGAACAAACCAAATGTTGAGCTTCTGGATGCATACTGACTCCTAAGGGGCTTGCTAGGCCCAACTGGAAGGTAACTAACCCTCTCTTAACCTCTTTTTCCTCATTGAGAATGGAAGGGAAAAGCCAGTGCATTTTCTATTAAGCTGAGAATTTGGAACTCTGATTTGTCCCCCTTCTCTCCTCCTCATTCTAATTATATAGGTTAGAAAACGTGGGGCCTGCAGGTATCTGTTTCTTCCACCTCTTGGTAAATTTTAGGAAATATTGCCATAGTTTTGGGAAGCTTTCTCTCTCTCTCTTTTTTTTTTAAGAACCCAAATTCTTTACTATCCAGAATCCCTTCTGAAAAAACTACTAGCAAAATACATATTTTAGCAAGAACACAGAGGGAGTACAAATAATAATGGTGACCAATTAAATTATTAATAGCTATACATGTATATAATTGTATAGCTATTAAAATATATTTTTAAGTTCTATTTACTATTTTATTTAGAAAATTTGCCTTGACATAAGTAAAAATGTTCTGTAGTTTTCATTTTTTTGCATTATTTTTTAAAATCAGAGTTTGGTTTCAGTACAATAGATATCTTCAGCAAGAGATACTGTCTAGAAATGGACATGGAGAGGTTTCTGGGGTACTCATAACACTATTTTTTTTAAATCTGTGTGCTCAAGTATGTTCAATATACAAAAGTTCCTCAAGCTATACATTTAACAATTGTAAACTTTTCTTCATACATGTTATACTTCACAAAAGAAGTTTTAAAAGTTATGCTACCTTTATAATATGAATTGGGGAGTTTTTATCTTTTTTGAGGCCATAGCTATTTAAATATCAGAAATATTTATTCTTTAAAATTTAACTAGAATGCAGCTATAAAACCATCTAGTCCTGACATCTTTTCTTCAGAAGCTCTCTTAAGCACATTTTAGTCCTAGTGTTACAACCCAGTTGCTAAATTGGTGTTAATAAGACGAGCCCTATTTTCATATAACATGTATTAGTATTATAATTCCTCAGAGTAAAAAAGTATATTACTACATGAACCAATGATGCATTTACACCAAGTAGTCATGAATGGGGGACAGGACACTACTGCCCTTTCCTTTTAAAATATTCAACACAGGGCTTAATCGGCGGTCATATTTTCTGAGCAATAATAATGTAACATGGTCACTGCTAGGGGTATTGTTTTGATAACAGTGGATCAAATGTTGGCATTATTAATGTAATGGAAAATTTAAAGCTATGTTATGGGTTTATTACACTGAAAATTAACTTTAGGTAGTTATGTCACATTGATTTAATAAAAGAGAATAGGTAAAAATTCAGATAAAATACCATAACATCCAGTTTACTAGTAATATAATAGAATAACAATTTATACCTGTCAGTAAAGATAAGTAGTTACCTAAATTATATGAACAAATTCATATAATATTTTTAGACATGAAAATTAAGCTACATGATATATAAAGCTCAAAGTTCTGTTAGGCTGCCACAATACATGCTACCATCAATATGAGGCATGACCATCAGTCTTTTGAACCATTTATGCCTAATTCGATTCTACCCTGTGAAACTACTGTTAGAGAGAGGCACCTACTTGAGTAAGATATGAACAAGGAAACAATGAGGCAGTTACAGGGAGCTGACATTGAAAATTCACATTGTAGAAAGAGACTAGGAAAATGATTATGGTACATTTATAAGCTGAATTTATGGAGAACTATTATAAATAAGTCAAACTATGATGTAAGAAAAAATATATACAAATAAAATTTGCATTATGATTTCCCCATTTCCTCTATAACCTCTGCCACAAGTAGTCTTTCCTAATTATTCCTCTCACATTCTGTGTGCAACTCGAAGTAGGTATTGAGTGACAACTTACAAGGTTGTATATTCTTTCACTCTAAGGCCTCTGTGTTTGGCAGTCATTCTCGGTAATACGAAAAAGAGTTGGTTGAATTTCAAAGCCTGGCAAGAATGACGATTTAATTTTGGTTCTAGGTTACTTTCATGTTTTTAACTACTGAATCATAAGCAAACAGATCAAAAGATATTTTTGTCATTCTCACAATGAGTTGTGCAGATTCTTGTTGCCTCTCTATAGCCTCACAGTAGTTAATATAGTCACGAGGGAGTGCAGACTCTAAGCTGAAGGAGTCAAGACACTGCAGGCTCATGGTCTCATATGCTGCTCGTCCAGGGGTGGCCACATTCACTTATCACCCAGCACATAAGGAAATATCGCCAGGCACTTGTGTAATTGGGTTCTCCTCTAAGTTATAAAATTACCAAGCAGGGATCAAATTTTTATCTTTTGCATGCTGCTGAGGGTCTGGCACAAGGCTGGTATACATGGCCAGAGTGGAAATACGTTATTGAATAGCACAATCAAAACTACTTCATATTCAAATCAGAGGATTAGATAGAAATCTGAATTTTTGCCTCTTTCTATATTGAGAAATATAAAATAAACTTTGAGGAAATGCAATAAAACAAAATTCTCTGCATGCCCTTCCCCCACCCCTCAAATAAAGTAACCCCAGCTACATCAATAGAATTGAATTCAGCTTCAAGTGGAAGCACTCTCATCTAACCCAGGAGTGATGGTGGGAGTGAATGTTTGAGGAAAGACATTTTGATCCTATAAGAAAGAGGAATAAAACTAGAGTCAAAAGCAAAATATCCTGGAAACAATTCAAGTCCTTAATGGACCATTAGCAAACACTCAGTGAGATAGAGCTCTGGATTTGGGTGGATGGCCCTATTTTGATCAGTGGCTTAAATCAAAGAGTGAGATCGATTCAGGTATTACAGTGCCCCAGAGAAAATTGATTGGACCATTTATTTATTTATTTGTTCATTTATAACCGTTTCCTTGTCTTGAAGTGAACAGCCTCTGCAAGATCTGAAAATTCCCAAATCTCTGATCTTTAAAAAAAAATATATATATATATATATATATATTTTTTTTTTTTCTACTGGAAAAGTGGTGTGGTGAGTCAGAGAAACAGGGTAAAAGTCCACATTGCTCTATAACTGCACTGAATATAAAATTGCCATGCTTGTGTCAGTAAAGGCATAGTGCCCTTTCAATGTAAATAATTGGTTTTGCAAGGTAAGAGAAAATATTAAGTATTTTATTTACTGTTTTTAATCCACTATAGATGACACTTGGAAGAAAAGCATTAAATATAATGCTAACTCACAAGGATCCTGTAATTTTAATGTATAAGACATTAGAGCATCTCTCACACACCAATTCCAGAGTAGGGGGAAAAGACATCAGAGCAACTCATTCGGTATAACTGACTGCAAGCGCAGCATTACTGTTTTAATAAGCCATCTGATTTACCTTGCAGGTGGCTACTTCAGAACAAGAATTTCTTTATAGAAATGATCAGATTGAATTTTAAAATCTGATAATATGAGTTGATCCAATTATTTTTTCTACCTTTCTCCACCAAAGCTGTATCTAAGGCCATTTTTACACTGTTTGAAGAAGGTAAGGCTCCTAACACTGCTCCATTGTGGGGCAGAGGAAAAGGAAAGGGTTGTCATAAGTCATAGGAGGCCTCTGTTAGAGAAACAGTGCTACCGTTGTGTTTTTTTCTGTAAACAGAATGGTCATATTTATTCTTTTCACTCGGAATAATCCTAAGACTGATCAAGATTTAAATTACAGACTGAAGAAGATATATGTACAAACATATTTAATATGTCCTCGTTGGTTGAGATAGACACTGTAAAAGGACTTTGAATCCTGATAAAATGAGGAAAATTGGTTATTCTTTCCCCCTAATATGCTGGCTACTATGAGAAATTTACAATTAAAGAGACTACTTAAGTTCTAAAATTCACTCATAGCACTAAGAAAAAAATGAAGAGATTATTAACTGTTTTAGTAGAAAGATGTTTTGGAAAGACTGTCCTCAAATCATCCTTCTCATTTCTTTAAAAAAAAAGAAAGAAAGAAAAAAGCTATCTTCCCCTAGCTCTAGCAATCACTACTTTTGCTTGTCTGCTTTTTAAAAGCTAAACCTAAGCTGGCAGTTTTGACTATCTCCCGTCACATTCTTTAAGTTACTCTAGATGGTTTTCATTTTTCCTTCTTGATGTAACTGCTTGTATAAGCATAAAGAAATGAGGACTTCTTGACGCTTTAGATATTACAAAATGAATTCCATGGGAATCGTGACAATAGTGTCACGATTGGCCTTAGGGTGTAACCAAAACACCTAAAACCAAAAAAACATCTGGCCCCATCTGTAGGAAATTATAAGCATGAGGATTCCACCTTGTAAAGTCCATACAAGCTGAACACCTTAGAGAGCTGATGCTCAAGCCTAACCCAAAAGCAATACGAACTGGTATGCTAAAGAGACTCTGACCTTCTGTCCCTTCATAGCCACTGGCTTGGGACCCATATGCAGCTCTGCATTCAGCCAGTCAGTAGAACTCGCTTTGGAGATGCTAAGAACTTTCATCCCTTTGCACTGTCACATAAGACTCTGTATTTCCCCTCTGAGTGTGCTGTGTGTTAACCTGTGTGGGCACCTAATTGGTTTATCTGAGAAGTTTCCACTCAATAATATTGGCATCATGGAAGAACAAAAATGAATTCAAGAGTCTTACTTCAGTAGCCACTTTCCTTACTCACAACACTGCTCCAGCCAAGATTATTAAGGACTTCTTGTTTTTGCAAATTCTATAGATGCATTTAGTTCTAATGTTAGTTCCATCATCTGCGTGTTTCACATAATTAACCCTTCTCTCCTACTTGAACCCCTTCCTGTTCTGACTTTCACGTCACAGCACACCACTGACTTTTTGGTTTTGTTTTCCACATCTTCCTTTACATGCATTCTCTGACTCAATTTCAGTCTTTCCTTTATTCGACCTAACTTTCAAAGCTGAGATTTTTCAGCTTTGGTCCTCATTTGTTTCTCACTTGCTCTCTTTTCCTCCTCATTGCACCTGGGTACAAACATAGGCACAAAAATTCTCTACCTATATCTCTAACTCACCATGTCAAAATACAATCAGCATACTTTTTCTGAAACTTGCACTGCCCCAGAATTTGATCGCTTAGGATACCAACCAGAACCCAAAGAATCAATCTGAAAAGACAACCAATAAATTAATACATGTATTAAGGGTAGGAGCTGTGTTTTCACTTTCCTCTTTAAACTGTGAGAGGGGTGATAATCAATGAAATAAATAAATAAATAATAAACAAGCAAACAAACAAACAAATAGAAACTTAAAATGAAGACAACATCATGCAATATTTTCACCTTATATGGTGGAAGATACTGATCAAATCCATTGAGAAAAGTAATGACTAAAAACATTGCTTTGCTTTTGACCTTGGACTATTGTATGAAAACCGAGTACAAAAGAACAGAGGAGTCAGGTTGAAATAGGAACATATTCCTTTAAAAAGAAAAGCCTTCAATATAGAGACTAAAATGTTACTGTGTAAAAAGATTGATTTCACTGCACATGACTGATTTGTCTAGAGTATGAAGATTTATTATCATAAGAAGTTATTATTTCAGGAACTGAAAATAAAATCAATACTTTGGAGATCATTAAATCTTGGCATGAATTGAGCACTGCAGAAAGGATATTTTATTGGGACATTGGGGCATTCATATTTTGGGAACTTAGGAGGTCATTTTGCTTACATTCTTCATTTCATTTTTGTGTAAACAAAAATAACCCGAATTACCTTTTTGAATTATCTTTGCTGTATTTTTAACAATGTATGCTACTCTACATTTGATTACAAAGTTTTGTTTTGCTCTATAACTGTGATCAATAAAAGCAAGGCAGATGAAAAATGAAGTAATAAAGGTTTATAGTCAACATAATAATTCTAGAACAGAAAAAAAAAATTTCATCCAAAGGAAATATAAAAGAGTTTGGCAAAAGGTGAAAAGTTAAGGTAATTGATGTTTAAAACTAATGTTTTTAATATGAATGAAAGCGAGTTTTTTATTTTTCAGAGTAACAGTAAATGAGAACACCAGGTTATTTCTTTCTTAGGTTTATCTTTCTCAAATACTATACACCTGGCTCCCTATTAAAATCTTTCAAAACAGATATCAATAAATCAGTATTCAAGTGATTCTAAACTGTTCCCGAAACATTGAAACTATTCTCTCTCCAGGCAGAAGTAGTCTATTCTCTTTTGCAATATGAATTCCATTTTCTGAAACATTCAATAAATAAATGGTCACTCTCAGACTTTTGCACAGAAGATGAAAAATGGACCAAGAGATCTTTATGGAAAATGATAAGTAGAGACAGATTGAATAAAAACGTACTGTATTGTCTAGTATATATCTTTCTTTCTTTTCTCTCTTCTTTCCTTCCTTCCTTCCTTCCTTCCTTCCTTCCTTCCTTCTTCCTTCCTTCCTTCCTTCCTTCCTTCCTTCCTTCCTTCCTTCCTTCCTTCCTTCCTTCCTTCCTTCCTCTCCTCTCTCTCTCTGTCTCCTCCCCTCCTGTCCCCTCTTCTCCTCTTTTCCTTTTCAGAAGTACCAAAAAGGCCAAGAGTCAATTATCTTTACATGTGTAAATATTGCTATTTACATATTTTTATTAGCTGTCACCTTGACGGAAATAACATTGGGCATATCTAAGTACATTTGTGTTTTCAACTTGATAGTAGAAATAGCATTTTTAAACTTAGACTGTTGGTAATGAAGTTATACTTCAGTGAAAATTTCTAGTGACACAAACATCTAAGTAGAAGAAATATTATTTGAGAAATGTGGAAATGATGAAAAAAATAAACCATTAACAATAAATCAGTGTTGAATACATAAGAATATGTAATCTAAAACATTTTTAAATTAAAACTATATTGTTACTATTATCCATAATGGAATTGAGTTGGAAGTCTTTTAATAAAATATGTAAAAGAAAGATTCAGTAGTTGATAATAGAGTAATTAATAGTTTAAATTTAAGTGGAAAGAGCAAAAGTAATGAATACTTTGGAGTAAAATTTAAAGGTTCAAGTGTACATAAAAATAAGTTAAAATTGGAAAGTAAGAAATTCTGATCTGTATATAATGAACAGTGTCTTTTCTTAGCCTCAATTTTGTGAAGAAAAATCAGATGAAGGACTAAATTTTTATTTTTTCATCTGGATGTTATTATACTAGAGAGGACAGTATTTAAACCAGTGATCCTAACATAATCTTAAAGATTAACATCTATCACAAAAGTTGAACAGTTTTCTCCTTATAGTTATATCACAATTATAGTTGTGCTAAATTCAAACATACAAATTATTAATTTTGTTAAAACTCATACAAAATTATTCCAAGAAATAAGCTATAAAATTTAGCATTATATTAAGAATATTTTTAAATATTTTATTTTCTTGTACTTTTCATATCACATAATCTCAAACTGTCTAGGGAGTGAATTTAAATATTAAAAATTACATAGTGAGATAGCAGATATATGTACCACAAAATAACTATTAAATGTGACTATTATATGTTAAGTTTTATATAATAATAGTGAATTTTCAAAAATTTAAATATTGGTAGGTTGACATTACAACTGGTTCAACATAAAATTACAATTATTCACTAGTGTAAATGCTATGACTAAGTAATAATTTGCAATTTGGAATGGTCAAATGATTAAAGTGATAGTCACAAGCTTTAAAAAATAGCAACACCTCCAAATTTTCAGGTTATTTCAAAGACATGGGATCTCAACATTTGTATACCTGTTTATAACAAACTTTTCATTTAGGTTACCTGTATGTTGTCAAATTCACAAATTGGTCATATTCTGCAAATAAAAAAAATCAACCTTCCTTTTTAAATAAACATTTTGAATCTATTCTAAAGGTATCTATTTTTATTCTAAATAAGCAACTTTTGCTTGCCTAGTGGACATTTTTAAACATCTGATGGATTACCCTGTCACAATTTATGCATTCATTTGATATGATGTTTTACAACTAATATATTTGTATTATTTTTATTTTTTTTATCTCACTTTAACTCTATGTCATAAATAAAATATTATTCTGAATTTTAATATTATACCTAAATACAAGAAAAAATTCTAAAGCAAATTATATTTTTAATCCTACATAAACAGCCACATTTAAATATATATTTTCTAAATACAATTACAAATTATTGCTAGCATAATCTGAATTATTACTATTTTTTATCATTTCACCAAAATTATAAGAATTATAGGCACAGAGGTCAAGTATTTTCACTTTTTTTTTTTAATTTTAAAAGCACTTTGAAATTATATCTATGTTTGAATCTCTTAGCATTTTCAGTTCTATATAGGCAATGCTGATTTAGTGATAACACTAAATATTTTAGGCTGAAGTTAAGTTCCGGATCCATTATCAGAAAGGTAAGTATATTAAGTTGACCTATGTTTAATAGTACTGATACATTTGATTTAATTTTTCTCACTTTTTCACCCTTATCCTCTAGCAACTAATAGAATAATTTTGCAATAATGGTTGGCTAGTAGAACTCTGACTAGGATGGAAGGTATTTTATGAGAGTACAGGAGAGAGCCTCTATGACTTTTGCTCCATTAAAATGAGGTTCTCAACAAGTTCCAAACAATAAGATTTCCTTTTGAACTCCAAATGTTTAAAGCACTTAATGTTACCCAAGGGATTCTTCTTAGCAATATTCTTTAGAGGAAAAGTCTCACAATGTGTTCAGCACATCTTACTTTATTATCAAAATCCTCCTGGAGAAAAGACAGGTCCTTGGATATAGCTTTAATTGAAATTAACATTGTAATACTTTAGCCCAAATATAGGTTTCAAACAGAATTTAATGTGGCAATTTTTATATTTCATACATTCAATATCTTGTAAGAGAAAGACAAACTTTTATAATACAATGCAACCCACTCATATAAAACTATTTTTGCTTATGAAGCTATGAACAATGGCTAATGTAAAAATCATGCAACTGAATTCACATGTCGATTTTCAGATTTTTCTTGTAAAATATTTCAGAAATCTATATTCAGACTACAATGTCCATTGTTTTGTTTTGTTTTTGCTTTTGTTTCATTAATTAAGAGATATAGCAATATATTTTTAATATTCTTCCACTTTTTAGGAAGGATAATAAATTTTAACATTTGTCAGTTTTAGTAAATTACCATTGTTTTTAAATGAGAGCATATTTTTTCTCAAGCAAAAAAAATATGGTTTTGTGTGTATGTACACACACATACACACACACACACGGTCCCTATCATTAAAACCCTGGAACTTTATCTATATAATATAAAGGCAGACTATGCTAATTTTGATGAGACTTTATGGTTAAATTAATTTGAAGAACTTGGAAAAAATTACTTCTGAGGTGCCAAGAAAAGCTATCTCCAAATAAAATTGGACTTGATTACAATTATTATAATTAAATAAATTCTGTAAAAATATATAATTTTGTTTTATCTTTCTTGTGCAAATCTTCATGTAAATATGGAAACAGATGGTGATATTGTTCTGTAGAATAAATATGTATTAACATATGCATCCAAATTTATTTGGCAAATATAAATTTTCATATTTTAAATTTAATGATTAGCATAAAATTTTAGTAGTAAAGTAAATTTATTTGGATTAGTTCCAGTATGTATGTGGAAAATTTATATTTATTTATCTTATTTAGATGTATTTTTCATGGAAGTTATTTTTATTGTTGACTTTTTAAAATAAATTTATTTTAATAACAAAACATATTTTATAGTTAATATACATGTTTAGTTTCCAAACCTGAATTTTACATTATTATTCATATAATTTGCAAAGAGGTAGAACTATCTTACTTGCCATGTTTCACTTGAGGTAAACCGTTAAACATTATTATATACCTGGTGTCTAGACACATTTTTAACCCAGTTCTCATTTAGAAAAAAAAAGGTGCATCTCCCTCCTGGCCAGTATTAATTTAATTTTGCATAAACATACTCTTTGAGGTTGGAGAAAATCTGGCTGGTTTTCTATGTAAAAATAAAATATGAAAACTGTTCTTGGAGTTATTTCTAAATAGAACTTGTCTCTAATCCTAATTTAACAGAATTGTATATGATGATCAGTATTTAATAATTTTTTTATGTGGCAGATTTTAGAACATGGAACAACACAGAGCAGAATATCACAGTCTGCACAAAAATATCACATTTCTCTCCAGATCTTGCTATCCTTGTCATTGTGTGTGTAGCAAACTTTGCAGTGACCAGTTGGATTCTGTTTCTCCAATGCTGGTAGTACGCTTTTGGGAAAATGTCTTCCAGACAGATGAGGAGGTGTGACATTATCAGAGTATGGACAACCTAGAGGATGTTGCTGCCCTGGCTTATGATGCTTTTCCAGCATTCTTTCAATCAATGTCTGAAGCTTACTTGGCTGATGGCGTGCTCAGGATTGTCCTTCTTGAACAGATACAGAAGTTTAGCACTGTAATGTTTAGAAGGTGGCGAAAGACCAAAACTTGTGTCTTTTGCGCTCAGTTGGATAAGAAGTGAGCATCTGATCAGCCGAGTCCACTGCTCCCATATTCTTGTTATAATCCACAATGACATGTGGGTTCTTAGTTTCTTTTCCATTTCTGTTGTCTACTTCAATCACAGTATCTTTGTGGAATGTTGACAACATTGTCACACAATTTCAGTGCCTTAAGTTCAACACAGAATCTGGCTACAGTCGTGCCCTTCGCAATCCTTTTTGTCAGATGGCTTGGCATCTGTTTTCTGTTTAAACTGTTCCAACTACATCAGTCCTGTTTTAATGTAATTCTCTGTAAAGCCTGGGAGATGTATGGCAAACTTTGGGCGTAAGGTTAGGACTATAATCCACATGTTATCTCGGGTAAATGCTGCAGCCGCAGGCATCACTGATGAATATTCTTGGAGCAAATGGGAAATGGGTTAAAGCTATTTTGGGATCTATAGTATTTAGAGTAATTCTTTTAGTCTGTTATTTTGAATGGTAACTTCATATATTGTAAATTCAGTTTACTATATTGTGTATATATATTTACGTATTATGAATTCAATTTTTTTTCCATGTTAGACACTGGATTTGGGAATACATAGAACACAGAAGTTAATAAATGGCTAGCTTTTGCTACTCTGAAAAAGTTAGATATCTTGTATGATGAATGTTAATTTATTTAGTAATAGATTAAAAGACAGAAAAAAAAAGAGTGAATATCTGAGCATCTGAAATGCATTTACCAAAATAAAGTATTGACTATATCATAGAGTATTTTAAGAGACTAAACAATAACACATGAAAAAAAGTCATAAAACTGAGTTTAGCTGATCACACATTCAGGTTTATTTGGGCAGATTACTCATGAAAGAATAATTTTACTTTTATCATGATGAATAGAATCAACAGGAGTTCTTTAGGCTAATTTATTTGAAGTTTTTGTGCTATTTTCTTTCTAAATACTTTTTGTAAATAAAAAAAATAATTATTATTTATTCTGATAAGCAAAAGTTGAAAAGGACCCAAAATTTTCACTCTTAGGTTTTTATTCAAAAGAAATTAAAATACATAGCCATAAAAAAAAATTTTGTACAAATGGTTAATTATAGCTCTACACACCATACCCTAAAACTGGAAACAAATAAAATTGTTGTTGGTGAATAGACAAAAACTTAGTGGTATATTCATACAATGGTATACTTAGCAATAAAAAGGAATAAAATATCGATACATGAAGTAACAGGAATAAATTTAAAAAAACATAGTATTGAATAAAGAAGACTTATACAAAAAAGTACATTTGGTATGGTGTAATTCACATAAAGTTCTAGAATAAGCACAACTAATTCATGATGGCAGAAACAAAATAATAGCAGTTGCCTGTGGAAGTAAAAACTAACAAAGAGAATGAGAGAGAAGGTAGTTAAATCTATATTTTGATAGGAATTTCAGGTACACAGGTCGTGTGTATTTGCATAAACTCAGAAATTTTACACTTTTGATTTATGCATTTTACTATGTAAATTATATCTCAAAAGCATAAAAAAATTAAATAATATTGAGCTCTGTAATGCATATACTAAAATATTTAGAGGAAAGCACACCAATGTTTGCAACTTATTTTAAAATGCATAGAAATTCCTGATGGCAGAATGGAGAGATGGGTGGATAGTTACTTAAATAATAAAACAATGATAGCAAAATATTAATTTTAGTATCTAGTTGTTAGATATACAGATTCACTGTAAAATTCCTTTAATGTTTTAATAAATCAAAAAATTTTCTAACATGTTTGAACAAAATTAAAAGGATATCAAGAATCTCTACTTCACATGCAGAATAAATACTTTTTCTTCACCTCAGTATGCGAACACTAATACCAACTCACTACTGTCAGATATACATATTAATCATTAGATTGCAAAGACTTTTTTTTCTCAAAAATACAAACATAATATAATAGCAGAAAGTCATAAATGTTTCAGAAGTCTGACAGATATCAGAGGTTATTCACTTAGAGGTCCATAAATATGATAATTTATTGGGAAATCGTTATATCTATATTGATACAAAAGAGGTACAACTGAATTTAGATTTTATATTTTTGATTCTTTTATAACTGGCAATAATAGTGTTTTCTTTGTTTGGCTGATCAGAATATTGATTTTGGTGCAGTGGGAGTGAGACAGAAAAGACTCAAAATTAGCAGACAACACTTTTCAAGGATATCATACATGAATTAACTCCCAAATTAATGAGTGAATCCAATGTTGCCTACAATATGTGTGTCTAATCTTTTCTTAAAAACATAGAATTTTTTTAAGGATAGAATAAATTATTTAACAATACCTAATGCAGAATGTCTACATTTTTAAAAATCTGATATCTGTGTATGGGCTTTCAGGTTCTTCTTTTCAGTATCTACCCAAAGCAGCAAAAAGAGTCATCATGAAACACTTAAGTTTATTACTATATATATATATTTTAGAGTAAAACATGAATCCATTGAAAACAAACTGTTCTTACATTACATTTTAAAGATTCTATGTGATTATTTATTTTTTAATTATATCGATTGGTGTATCACTCTTTTAACCATCTACCTGGTTGTACTTGAAAATAGGCTTCACTCCAAATAGTCACTACCCATTTTCAGAAAAGGAGAGTAGAGGCAAAACATGGGGAGCAGATAATTAGCTTTTCCTGATCTTAGAACATGCCCTGAAGCAAATGCCACTTTCAACTGATTATTGTGGAACTAAGTAACCAATCAAAAGTTTTCCAAAATCTTTTCATTATGAGCTCATGCTGTCATTTCAATACCCTTTAGTTTTACATTGTTGCCAAATCAGTCCTAAAATAGTCAAGAATCAAAGAGATTTTTCAGATTGTAAAGGTGAAGAATGAAATACGTGTGCACAACCAAAGTATGGTGAAAATATTTTGCTTAAAGTTTTCTTCAGGACATCAACTTATTTATCCATAAATGACATTTTTTTCCAGAGCTTTTGAGCGAGAAATAGTATTGTTTTTTATCATAAATGGCACGACAATATAGACTTTCTAATGACTGGATCAGTTGCTATTATGATAAAATTCCATGATTTGGTTGGCTCCATCATTTTATTTTTAGCCGTGGGTTAAGATACCATAGAACACAAGTTGCTTCCTCCATTTTCTTTGATGATATTGGGACTTATACTAAAGGAGCACTTCTGAAAGCAGAAAAAAAAATGCTAAGATGCAGTGATTCTAAAAAAATATTGGCAGTCAGATTTTCATATACTAGAAGTTTTACAAAGTATGAATCTCTGTTTAACTTCACCGCAAGCAATCGGAGAACATTATCTTCATTTTATAGAAGCTTCATTGTTTTCTTGAACAGCTGCAATCATCAAATTTCCAAGCTAGAAATTGTACAGTACCAGAGGGTGAGAAAAATTAGTTCATCCCTGTCTCAGAAGCTTGAACACTACTGAGACATCAATGTGAAATAGTAAAGTCATAATACAATACATTATCTGATTAATCAGTGGCCAAAAATACTGAACAACTTCTCTGCTGTGCAAGAAAGAGCCAAAGATGTCTATTTATACAGCATCAATCAGTTGTTATTGTTGTCTGCTCTGTCAGTTAAAAAATTAATAATAATATTTTACACACCCTGTAGGTGGTTCAGTGCTATGAATATAGAACTTCATAGCCATTGAAAGTAGAATATACCCACTCGGAAGGGAACAGGAATTTTGTCTTCCTATTCCAAAGAAATAGAATTCATATAGAAATTGCAAAGACAGTTTTAGATTTTTTCAAAGAATAGAGTGCATTATTGCTTATCCATGGATGTCCTTTTACATGTTTACCAATTTAATGGTAAGCAGTTTTGGCAGCAAGGTCTGAATCAATGCTTCAGTGGTGCCTGAAGTACACTGAATTATACTTTTTAATATCTGGGTACTTTTTGTCTGCTAACGAGCTTAAATAATCTACTGACCTTTCCTGTTCTATCATTTTCTTTTCATAAATATTCTTATCAGTTAGTAAACCTCTTCTAACCCTAAGTAACAGCCTAGAGTTAAATGGACTACTTACTAACTAGTTGTTGGCTATAGGAACAGTGATCTTCCCTGAAACACTTTGGGAAATACGTTGAATTCTAGATTCAAATGTGAAAAGTCATAGGGTGAATTCAGAGCAGAATGTATATTACAAGTGTTATCACAGGAGCAAGAGCAAGAACATAGAGAGAAGATTCTCACAAGTGATAGAAGTAGTTAGGCATAACGAGACTGCCCAATGCAGAACACAAAAGCTGGCCCTCAACGTGCATAGCAATAAGCCCTAAACTACCCTCTAGCTACAGTCACATTGGAGTAAACCATTGTAATCTATTCCGTAGTTATTTGGGTTTCTGAATATTTTCTTATCCCTAATTTAGAGCATTTATACCATCCTTTAAGTATTTTATTTATGTTTCTCTAGTTAGTCTGCAAATTTTCAAGGCCTGGTGAAAAGCATTAAATAAATATAGGACAGAAAGAAGGACAAGGAGAAGGGCAGGGAAGAAAAAAATTTTTATTCCTTTGCTTCCTTTGACACTGAGTCTTTGAATTCCCAAAATGGTATATGAATTATATGTCTCTCAGTTTCTGATTTATTTTCCCCAGTCTTTCTTCCCCCAAGGGATGAGGGTTTCATATATAGATAATAGTTTATGTTTTTTATTCCTCAGTATAATGTACGATGAGATTAACAAAAGACATATTGCCTCAAACGTTAATAGCCATTACCCTTCCTAACAAGAAATACTAGAAAAAAAAATATATCAAATGAAGGTCATCACATATCTGTCTGTGCAATTTATGACCTATCATGCACACAAGAAAAATGAATTAGTATTCTATTTTTATTTATAGATATAATAAACATCATAAAACTTTATCGAATACTAATTTTAAAAATACACAGCTTTATCCAGTTTGGCATTTATTGGTTTCTCTGTATTTCATTAGTAAAATATAAAAATATTTTCCAATTTGAAAATATTGAAAATTCTTCTTGGAATATTTGACATAGTAATGAATAAGAATAGCAACACAATCTCTAGTCATTGAAGTAAATACTAGATCAATTGGATTTTATGTGAAAGGTTGGCACAAAGATAATTATTTAAACAGTATGTTTAAATATAATGGAATATGCCACAAATGATGTTTATACTTGGGCAAGTGTCTCAAGTACAAAAGAAATTCATAAGAGATAAGAAAGATTCAGATCAAGAGCGCTTGAATAATTTCTGCTGTATATTGTGAGAACAGTTTGTTCTTTTCCATGGTGGACATGAAAAAAAAAAAGAAAATCCATATAAAATGTCACTGGCAATAGGGGATTAGCCCTGTTCTAGTAAAAAGTAGGTCTCCTCAGGGCTTGCTCTAGGCAAAATTGTGAAATAGGAGGGAAGAACAAGTTAGCAGAGTGAGACAATTCTTGGACTAAAAGTTTGATTTTTGCATTTCATTCTATTTGTGAACTAAACGGCAACATAAATTTGTCAAGTCTGTTCATTTATCTGTATCTTAGTTTGATTATCTGCAAAAATAAATAATTCTGAATCTCCTTTTAAGTACAAAAAGCCTATAATAATGTGTATATTCTGTGGATTCCATCACACTACATAGCCTTTTCTCCTACATGCTGGCAAGCAGACCCTCTTTTCAAATTTCTAGGTCTAACCTCCAGAGTCTTTTGCTGCCTAATGACTACTCAGAATCACTCACTGTTTAATAATGTCCAATCCATAATCCCAAAATACCTCATGCTCTGCCATTGCTTTGAAAACATAATTTTCTTATATTCCTTTACTAGAGCCAAAGCCCACATTTAAAAAAAAAATTAAATCATAAATAATACTTATGGAGAGTAGAAAATTAAGCAAATAAGCTTCCCACAGTATAAGGCATATACTAGATATTCAGTAAGTATGTAATAAAAACAATTTAATGTATACATATGACAAAATGGAATTAAATTGGAAAATTAATAACAATTCTGAAAGTGGTATAAATTTATTTTCTAATTTTCAAAATAGTATTCTTTTGAAATTCAAGCCAGCTCAAGGAAATTAATTGCTAATTGTTAAATTTAAGGAAATGTAAGGAAAATACTTTCAGGCTGTTCATTTCTTTCAGCCTTTTTCAATGTCCACTATTTAAGATACTGTTTATTCTTTTATTGCAGAGATCACTCATGTTTTCTTTCAAATTCATTTCTTTCCAGGGCTTTCTAAAGTAAAAATTTTCACCTATCCTTCTTATCCCCCACAAAATAAATTTTTTTCTAAATTGTTCAATAGCATCCCCCAAATGACAACACATGGATCCTATAAAGGTTACAGGAGTAAAAAAATACTTTTCTTTTAATCTATGCAAAATTTACAGAAATAAATTTCTCTATAAACCCTACATAGAGTAAGCCATACATATCTATAAATTTAATGGTTTGGTTTACTCGAAGCACCCTACCCACACACACTTCTCCCACTCTGTGATTCTGTCACCATCGTAACTGCTTGGTCAGCTAATCAAATCTTTCTTCCCTGATTTGGCCTAATTGTGCCAGATTGCAATACAAAATACATTAACTCATTACAGTGGATACAGATAAATCATAATATCATGTAACCACCATGGTACCTTGACATAAAACTTTGCTGTTCATTTCTTATTCGCATGGAGATGACTCACCATATACAGAGGAACTTTCTCATCACTAGAAACCAGAAAGATGCACTGATTAGACTTTCTTGGCTTCATATTTCTGTGAAGATGGTGTTGCTAGCCAGGTTACCTGAAAAAATAGGCTCTGAGATAAAGATTTACATGTAGAAATATCACTGGGAAAAATCTCAGGATCAACACTTGTGGAGAATACAGAAAGCAGTATTGAGCAGAGGAGAATTTGAAACCAGCCAGTTCCACAGGGACCTCTGGAGTTGAGCTGGCCCTGAGGCATTGTTCTAAATTAAGGCAAGGTGGATGGTTCTTTATAATCTAGCTCTAAGTAGTTATTGGGCATAGGTTGCCTCCAGAAAAAAAAAAAAAAAAAAAAAAAAAAAAAAAAAAAAAAAAAAAAAAAAAAAAAAAAAAAAAAAAAAAAAAAAAAAAAAAAAAAAAAAAAAAAAAGCTCACTTCAATCCAGAGCTATTCTCAAAAAAGAATTTAATGAGAACTCTCAAATCCTCCCAGAGCATAAATGTCTCGGTCAGTCTTGAAGATGGGATCTGGTTTTGTTCCACAACACCCATTACTGATGAACACATAAAAGTTGGGTAGAAAGCTGTGCTAGCCTTTTCTACTGTCACCACTATTCACTGTCCCTCAAACAAAATGAAGCTCATGAACACCGATGCCACTTAACTCTCTTCTGGTTATTCAGAGGAAGAGCTCACTCAGCTCTAATCCACCCAGAAGACTCACCTCTGTCCATTAGTCCTGGGGTAATCTTTTATATGCTAAAAGTCAAACAATTTGTTGATTGGGGGTGGGGAGATAACAGCCTATCAGGAAATCTGTAAAGTAGGAGGGGACCCACTGAGAAAAACTATCCATATCATAGTTCCTAGAATTCATAGTAAAGCTGGTTAGTGACAAAAGTTGACTTGATTATGACTAACTCATTTAATATCTCATTCAATGGCACCACTCAAGTCTGGCTCACCAGAATGGTAAGTGAGATGTTTAACTCTAGCCATTCACTTTTTCTAGAGTAAAATCCCCAGAGCTACATGCTATTTTTGTGTGGAGTTAGAGGCTCATACACTTAAAAAAAAAAAAAATGACAGGTAAGTTTGAAAATAAAGGAGGAGCCCTGAATAATTAAACTTAAAAAATGCAAATAAATAAACACCAATAGTAATACATAATTTTTATTTTAAAATGTAGAATTTTAGGCCAGAATATAAAATAGATATGAGCAGAATATTATGTGACAATCCAAGCCTTTATACATCTAACAAATGCACTACAGTATAAAAGGAATGAAAAATTGCTAGCAATACTGGAGAAGAATTTAAAGCACCATAGTCTTAATCAGAGATAATAATACAACTTTTTTATAAATGTATAGATTATGCTGAAATATGGAGAATTTGAATATGACCAACAATTTTGATAATCTGTACTAATGCCAAGATCTCTATTTATAATGTTTTACTTCTAGAACAGTAAAAGAATATAATCATCTAATGCTCATAGAATAGTTGTATTAAAGTTTATCATATACTATGTCATAATTTAAATCTTGATAAATTCTAACAAGTGGACACCATTCAAGATATAACCTGCAACTACACTACAGAAAATCTAATGATAATAATCTTGAATTAAAATTTTAAAATTAAAAAAAAATTTTAAAGACATTGCTCCCTAATTTGTGGGTCAAAGAAGAAACAAAAACTAAAATGACAGACCATTTTAGATTAAGAAACCTTTAGAATGCTGCCAATGAACACTCAAAACATGCAATGTCTAATATCACTGATTTTCTCCTATAATAGTACCAAATTAAAAAAAAATAAAATGTAGCAATATTAATTGTTGGGAGCCATTCTTGCTGAATGCCCTGCAGACAGGGTTGGAGATGCCTGCAAGCTAGAAGTTTGCAGAGCAGGTGGGCTCCTTACTGAAGGAGGAAGTTTGGCTTAATAGAAAGAGTTGAACATTCCTTGCCCCAGGGAATAAGAGATGAAAACAGGAACAAGGATGTTTTGAGAGAACTTATGTAAAAGGTCAGCAATCATTTGCATATGTGTGGGTGTTGCTTCTCAGTGCTCTTCCAAGGGTATATATATGCTGTGCTAAATAAACTCCCAGCGCAGTATTCAGTGTTAGCCCTCCCAATTCTATCTCTTTGTCTCTATCTTCTGTTTCTCTTTCTCTTCTCTTTTCTCAATCCTCACTCCCCCCTCTCGGGAACTGTTCACTCTTAGCCAGCTGGCTCCGGCAATTAATGTACATGCACTTGCTCTAAGTAGATTTGAAGTTATTTGTTTTAAGTAAATAGCATAGAAGAAATGTGTTGTTCAACACAGAGAAGTGTAGTGAAATCAGAAGTATTTAAATATACTATATGAAGGTAAAGGAATGAACGACAAAGAGATACGGAATTTAAACTATAACCAAGGTCAAAGTTAAATAAAGATGTATTTCAATTTGTGGAAAGCTGTAAAGAAAAAAACTGGTGGATTGAAAAAGATGCTTTTAATCACTTTTGATTCTCTCCCATTTTTATATTTATTTATTATACAATTATTTAGAATTAAATATATGCAAGGTACTGTACTTAATTCCAGGAATACAAAATTTAAAATCAGTCTCTCATTTTAACTAGCATGGTCTTGTTGGGAGTGGAATAAGTAAACTGTAAATTTCTTACTTCATAGCATGGAGTGTTACAGAGTGGCACTTCTCAAACTTTAATATGTATTCAAATCACCTGGTGATCTCATTAAAACGCAATTCACTTGTGGGGTCATTTTGGTATTCCTAATCAACACCACAGGTTTAACACCCACAGTTTCAAGTGCAAAGTTATAGAACCTCTAACCTGTGTGCCATCTCCTTTCTTCCTGTTGCATTTCCACAGATATGCTGGCCTTCCTCTGGTCACCCTTACAGTGCTCCCTCCTGCCACACCTGTGCATCTCCTATTTCTTTTACCTGGAATGCTCTTCCCTTCTCTTTTTCTAGTTAATTTCTGTGTTCTTCTTTCTATCTCAGCTTAATCATCACTTTTTCAGAGGAGCCTTTTCTGATTTCCATGTGTAGATTGAATCCCTCTATCATAGGCTTTTCTAGTAGGTTTACCTCTTGTTTGGTCCCCCTCACTCATTGATATGATTATTTGATTGACATTTATAATCTTCATAAGAAAGAAACAGTGCTTGACTTTATTTGTCATTTATTTCCAGGCACTAGAATAGCATTTGAATAAAGTAAATACTCAAGAAATACTTAAAACAAAATGTTGATTAAAAATGAGCTGTTCCTAAATCTGCACATTTACACCACATAACTGAGCAACATACAGGAGCTCTGCAGCCCCACTCCAGAGCCAGTCAGTCCTATTATAAAACTCTCCATTGGGACATTATTTTCAAATACAAATTGTCTAGTAAGCATTTCTTTGAATTAAATAAATAGGCAATGCAGTGTACTTATCTTGTACAAAATTTAATCCAACTAGAATTTATTGAATCCAATCTGGTTATGGCTGAATCATAAGCACATGAATAAAATGAAACAATTTTGGTGTCTCATCAGATTGGTTAAAATCAATGTGGGGCTCTAGTTTAATGATTGAATTACTATCAGAATCCACACTCCATATGGCTCTTTCATTTGATTTATTCAAGCAATTTGTGGTATCTCATCTTGATACTATCAAGCTTATAGTATACGACATAATTGTAGTTTCTGTTCGTATTTTGTGACAGATTGATTAAGATCACTTGAATAGATCAGCTGGAAACATTTAGTACCTCAGCATTTTATATAAGCTTACTTATATTTATAGAGTAGATATGGTAGAAAAAAGAGAGATGTGGAAAAAGAGGAATTTATCAGGATTTGCTAGAAACCAATGATATACCTTCCCAATGATCAATTTAGTTAACGTTTTATTAAATACTTATCATGTAGCAGATTTTAAACTAGAATTATATGAAAATATCATATTACATTCTCTTAGGATCTTAAAAGTCTAATGGGCAAGATGAACCAATCAATGGATAATTGAAATGAAGAGGCTCAGCGCTATATATATAGAATATGTTTGTACAGATGACTGCACACACACAGAAGTGGAACACGAACAGTTAGGGGACATGACATTGACATGGGGAGGCTGCCCTGAGAAAATGATTCCTGATATGAATGTTCAAAAGCTAGAAGAAAATCACTTCTCGGTTGTGGTATATAGGAAGGCAATCTGGGCAGAAGAGACATTTCATGATTCTACTTGTATATATTTAATTAATTTATTTATGTCAAATAAATGCTTACTGGACTCTGTTGGTATTAATTGGAAGCTAAGGTTTTCAAATTTTATGAAGTTCTGATTAAACCATTTTAATGAACTGGATGACTTTTCAATTTTTTTTATCTCACAAATAACATTGTCCTGTGCAAATAAAAGATGGAATTGTGAAGTACAGAAGAATATTTCCTTTAACTCTAAAGTCTACATTAACCTTATGAGAACATTTAAGTCATTATGCTACTAATACTACTGTATTTTTTTGGCAAGCATGACTGGACTGAGAAAGATGTAAAGCTATTGAGAAACTGTGACCCAATTAACACAATAATCTCTTACACTCAATAAAATTAGATTCTTTGCTCTCTTTCCAATAAAAACATCAGATTGTATATATGGTTTAAAATTCAATATATTTCTCCCACAATTTCCAAATTATGTTTGTTATTAAGATTTATTATAAATTTGGTTGTCTACGAAATATTATATTTCTATGTCACTACAGTAACTATATATTAACTATCTGGCTCCCACAGTTGCACACTCAAACATTTACTCTATCATTTTTTAAAGCTTTATTGAATTGTAATTGACATAAACAGCACATACGTAAAGTGCATAATGTGATAAATTTGACATATGTATATAACTATCACTCTATCATCAAAATCTTTATAATGACATATTCACCGCTGAAAAATATTTGCTCTTGCCCTTTTGTAATTCTTCTTTCTTATCAGTTCTCAACCCCTGTCTCCAGGCAATCTTTCTACTTTTATATAAATGGAATCATATAGAACTAACTTTTTTTTGATCTATCTTCTTTCACTCAGCATAATTCTTTTGAGATCCATCCATGTTGTAGCATCTATCATTTGTTCATTCCTTTTTATTGCTCAGTAGTATCCATTGTTTGATGTACCAGTTTTGTTTTTTTTTTTAATCCATTCACCTGTTGATGCACATCTGGGTTATTTTCAGTTTGAGGCTATTATAAATAAAGCTAATTTGGTCATTTGTGTACAAGTCTTTGTATGGACATATACCTTTCATGTGTATTGGGTAAATCCTTAGGACTAAAATAATAGGTGTATGTTTCAATGTTAAGAGTAAAACTATATTACTGAGTGTTTGTATCCTATTACATTCCCTGCTATATGAGAGTTTCTGTTATTTCACACCCTCTCTGACACTTGATAAAATCAGTCATTTTAATTTTAGCCTTTCTAATAAGTGTGTAGTTTTAATTGATATTTTCCTAATAACTAATGATGTTGAGCATCTTTTCACAAGCTTTCTTCTTATCCCTATACCTTTGGTAAAATAACTGTTTAAATCTTTTGCTCATTAATTGGTTTAACATTTGTAAACCAATATAATTTTTACTTGAAAAAAATAAAAAAGAAACAATAAAATAAGTTGAAGAAGAAATCAAGATTATCAATTTTATAGACATATTTCAATTTTTCTAAGGGCATAAGAATGTTATGTCTAATATGTCGAAATGACTAGTTTATTGCATAGAAATTTATTTGATTTGCACATGCTTTAATCTCTCTTTCAAGGTCCTGAATAAAACTGCATGTCCAAAACAAGTATCTAAAACTTTAGAGCTCTGTAGATGATGCCTTTTTCATCTTTGCATCTCTCATTTGCATTTGCAGAGCACCCTTTATTCAGCGCCAAAGAACAAATGACCCAAGAATCACCTCCAGCAGCTGTTTTCTGTTTATGTGCATTCTTGATCTGAGGCTTTGTATGACCATGAATCAAGACTTCCCTGCCACTCTTTCCTGAAGTCTCTTTTTATATATGTAGTTTTTAAAATCATTTTATCATAATGTTTCATAAAAAAAATCAGTTTTCAAATACCCAAGAATTTCAAATTAGATTTTTTTCAACTGCAAATGTAAATTCTTATTTTCATTTAAATGGACTACTAGTGTCTTAGCTTCCAAAATATTCACAAGATTATTTAACTTGTTTTCCAAACTCTAAGTAATTTTGTATGACAAACCTTATTTAATTTTTTAATATTTATTTAATTACCTAAATCAATGTTGTCCAATAGAAAATAATGTGAGTCACATATGAAATTTTAAATTTTCTAGTAGAATAATTAAATAACAAAAGAAATATGTAAAATTAATTTCGATATTATATTTAATATGGCTTGGTATATCCAAAATGTTATTTCAATTAGAAAGAAAAAATAATGATATATTTTATATTCTTTGCATCATACTAAGACTTTAAAATTCAGTAAATATTTAATATCTCAATCAGACTTTTCACTCTTCATGTACTCAGTAGCCAAATGTTGCTAGTGGCTACCATATTAGATAAGTTAGAGGTAGGTAATACTTTTAAGGTTATTTTTAGCATTTGCAGTAAATCAGTGCTAGAATTTGATTTATCTGGCATGCTAATAAGCCATGTTTTACTCATATAAAACTAATATAGTAAATGCTCAAAATTACCGACAGTATCTTTGGCTGTTTTGAAGACTTCTAGCCATTGGGCTCAGAGTGGCCATGACTGATGCTGGCTCTGCTACTTGTCAATTTTGAAACTTGTTAAGTTTGTTAACATTTTTATGCCTCAATACTTAATACTCACTAAATAAGCATGATTTTTGTTGCTGAGAATTCATAATTTGTTGTAAAAATCAAATAAGAAAATTGATGTGAACAAACACAAACATATATTAAAAAATATATCATTAAGAACTGAAACAAAAATTTCTCCTGTCTAAAAATGTCTAATCTTTGCCTTGGCTTGACTAAACTTTGGACAAGCTTCTTCCTGATTCCCAGCCCATGACTTGTCTTTTCTTAGAGAATTTATTCTGAAAAACTTGTAACTGTCAATTTTTTTTTTTCTCCACAGTTATAGCAAAAATTATGTTTCATTTAAGACTCAGGTAAAGAAGAGATGTTAGAAACTTCAATATACAATTCACTCCCTTTTTAAAAAATTAAAATTTTTTTATTACTTTATTTTTTAAGCTTTGTCCATTCTTTCTCTGCTCCTTTTGAGATATAAATCTTTTTAAAAGCTTCTTGCCAGTTATGCAGTCCAGGGATATCTTTCTAAGGACCCAAGAGCCATTCTTCTTAAAGGAAATCTTGAAGAAATTTAGCGTCCCTATCTCCCAGTCTCTGTGGGAGGGCAGAGCCTGTCAGGCACCTTGCTGGAGCTGTAGACTACTAGAGACCAGTAGTTTTTCCTCTGTGTAAAGCCAATTTGCATAAAACAAACAAAGATGGTCTGTGTTCTGCTTCTCACCTCAGGTTGTACACAAACACCTGTATATACCATTTAAGTCTTTCTTGCCTGTTTTACTTTGTCAGTGAAATTTTTGCTTTGACACTATCTTAATGGATTTATTTTCTTCTCTGATTTAAAGGGATCTAGTTTTGAACTTTTAAGCCTTGGCATCCAATGTAGCTCATTTTCCAGGAAGTCAGCATCACATAATCGAAAAGCTCAATGGTTTGGCTAATAGGAGGAATCAATTCTGTATTCTCCTACTAGATCTCATTGTGACCTTAGAAAAGTTGCTGATACTTTGATAGTTTTCTCCTCTACAATGTAAAAGGATTGGGTAAGTAAACTTCTTAGTTTATCTTTGAATTCTGAACCTCTGATTTTATTCTTGCTATAGCCCTGTTGATTATTTAGGGTAACCCAGTGCATCCATATTTCTAATCAGTTAATTTACATCAATTTATGTACAAGTATGACATAGGAACTATTTTTAAGTCTAATGATCATTTTCACATTTACAGTGGGAAATAAATTAAATACATCTATTACCTGAGAGTGAAAATGAGGTACAATTTTTCTCCACCTGTAAAGCAACTGCTATTACTGTTTGCTGACTTGCAAATCATTACTGAATGCTTCAGCACATCTTTTTACTTGTTGACATTGTGCAAAGTCAGCTCTTGAACTGCCTATAATTGTTGGACCCATGATGTGCTTTTTTTTTTATTTCAATATAGAAAGAATATATGATTAGTAGTGTAAGTTTTGCAGTACATTTTTACAGTACTTTAAAAAAAAGTGTGTGTTATAATTTACATTAACAGATATACAAAAATACTTGTTTTTATGGCATGTGTGTAACATTGAAAATACGTGTGAGATATTTAAAACACCATGCCATGCCTGTAGGACCATAGCTTTCATAAAAGTATATCTAGGAGTAGGAATAGCTAACCTGAAGAGCATTTATTAGGTGCTAGGTCAATGATTCCCATAAACCTGTGTGCTTCAGGCTTACTTAGAGATCTTTTAAAAATTCCAAAGCCCCGGTCACACCCCAGACCAATTAAAACACAATTTCTGCTGGTGAAACCAGGCATCAGTCTTTTTCAAAGCTACCCGGGTGTTCCAAAGTGCAGATAAATGTGGAAACCACTGTACTGACCTGTGTGCCAAGAGTACTTTGTATGATTTCATGGTGATTCTCAGAACATCCTATGAGGTTCTCATCTTGCTATAACCTGTAGTCCACAATTCTACAGTTAGTAAAGTATGTGGAGACAAAATTATTTTTGGCAAATTCAGCTAGGTGAAAAAATAAGATAAGTGAGAAGGAAATTGAATGACACCATATCAGCTCTCCAGGTTGCCCATTGACTGGACATTTGAAAGCAGATGCTAAAAGGAACATTGCTAAAGTAGGAAAAGGACTTCAAGCTATTTGTTATCTTCAAGATCGAGTCATGACAATGTCCAAAAAGAGACAGTATCAAAGGATCCCAATCTCATGTAAAGGGGAAGTGACCAGAAATAGTCAACCAAATCGTATTGAAGAAAAAATCTGGGTCTGGATGCATAAATAATATTCATAGACAATGACCTACAGAATATGTAGGCTCCCATGCTAGTGTGTCTAGATTTTTCCCTAGATGAGGAGAGCTGGCCCCCGTGGTCCCCATTTTTTTTTACCCTTTAGAACTGTTTTCACTTAATTGTGTTTTAACATGGAACTTTCAGCTTGTGTTAAGAGATATTTTAAGAAATACTTGTAATACCTTTGTTGTCTGACATAGAAATCAGTGAATGTTTCAGGAACAATCCATAGCAGCTAATCTATTCTAAAGTCAAAAAATGCTGTAGTTTCTTATAGGAAATGGTGTATTTTCAATTTTATTGGCAATATAATTTTTGTAACTCTGCTTTTTCTAGGAATTTTGACCAGAAATTTTGGACACTAATCTGTGCCTCTGTTTTATAATTAAAAAAAAAACATATATGTACAGAATTTTACTTTTTAACATTTCCTCTGAAATAATATTACTGACTTTAATTATGGTTGCCATCCTTGGTTTCTTATTTTCAACTTATAATACTGTACGTGTTTCATACAATTCATAGTATTGTAGGTATCTTACATAGATATTGATTCTTATAACCCTTGAAACATGTCTACTTCTGTGAGGTTTCTGACAACACATAAGGTGAAAACATTTCCACTTATAGCAGTTTACTCTCAAATTAGCAGTGTACTTGCAACATTCAATAAAGTGTATTGAATAGCTATATAGTGCAAAAATAACAAAATAAAGTGAAAAATTTACACTACCACATATCATTGTTAATCTTGAGATAAATATTAGTTCTACTCTAACGTTAATAAATTAGAAAACATTTGCCATGATTCTATTTGCATGAATCTCTGAATGGTGAGAGTCAAAAAGTGTAGATAGGTCATTTAGCACCTCACTTACTGTATATAATGTTTTAAGTACTGAAAAATAATTTGCTTTAAAATTTGGATGAGAAAATTTGGGTGAAATATATTGTTGAACTTAAAATTAGCCTTACCTAAATTATTTGTAATTGGCACTTCTCTGTGAATGTTACATTTCTAACATTTATTTCCATACGGAGAATACATTAGCCTAGCAATGTATTTGTCCTCAAGAAGATGTAGTGTTTTTGTAACCCTTTTCGTGGATATCATTCATTCACCTGAAAACAGTTTCTCTTACATATTCTGGTACAGAAACCTGTGTAAGAGTGTTCTGCTAGACAACTCACTGAGGACAGGGTATGTCTCCTTCACAGATGGGCTTCACCCCATCCGGCCTCCAGATCTCTTTAAAGAATAAGGACTTCGCTTGCTAGCTGCTCTGTCACCAGCACAGAGAACAGTGCCTCGTACAAAGCAGATGCTAAATGAACCATTGCTGAATGAATAATGAGCAAATCTTTGCGCCCAGCATTGAACAGCTATTTAATATTTACTTATATGCTGATGAACTTTTACTTTATTACCAGTTTCAAGCAGTAGCACTTTATCATTTTCCATAACTATAACATTCTTTTTTATTCACAACATCATAATAATATTTTCTTACACTTTAACACAGAAATTTATTATGTGCCAGACACATTATAATGTACTTTGCATGTCATCTCTTTTAAACCTAATGAAATTGTTTGCTTTTAAAATACAGAAGAAAAAAACCTCAGATAAATAACATTACCAGTCTTGGAAAAAAAGAAAAAAAAACTTTAGAGATATAAAAAACAAACAAACAAACAAACAAACAAACAAAAATCTTGCCTGAAGTATTTAAGTAGTACACCATGTTAAAGCTCAAATTTGAACCAAGGTCAGCCCCAGCCCTAAGGCATATATTTTTCTCCTCACACTTGTAAAACCAAAATCCTCTGATTGAGACATATTTTTCTAAAAATAGTAAGCATATCATAAACTAATTCTCAGCCTTCAAAATCAGGAAAAACATACATACATAATTATGTACATAATCATTACTTATTCTTTTAAAATCATAAATTTTTTGTTTTTGTTTTTGTTTTTGTTTTACAGCTTAGGGATTATTTCATGCCACCAGCTTTCCCCCTATGTGTTAACATACTATTCATAGCTCTGAAGCTTCCTATTTTCATTTATTTTTATATGATTTCTATCAGTTTCTAATATACCATCTTGACTCCTATCCGTTTCTTTAAAATTTTACTTTAGTTTATAAAAGTTATTTTACATAAATTGAGTCTGCTTGCATTTTATGTTGTTCTCTAAAATTCTATCAGAATGGCTTTTGTTTAATTTTATAGACCAGTTTTTATCATCATATTCCCTTAGTTGGATTTTGCTATCCAGTAGATTTGAAACGTGTCTTGAAATCTCAGTTTCTTCTGCATTTTATATCATTAAATATTTTCTTTAATAAAGTAAGGCTTTATGAAGCACATATTATTTCCCTAATACAATGAGAGATCAAGAATCGATTACCTGTTTCCTGCCATCAAAGAGTTTACTTTTCTTATAGAAAGAGTACATAAATATAAAACAGTACAAAAATATTCAAAATGATATACTAAATAGGAACTAACAAACATAAACAAGTGTGTTGTCCCAGGTAACCTCAAAAATAAAAATGTGCTTTTATGAGGAGTTATTTTTGTCATAGAAACTATAAATGTATATGACCATAACACATGTGCATGTGCGCACACACACACATACACTCTCTCAATTCCAATCGATAAACATTTTGGAATTGCTCAATTTTAATTTAAAAATGTTTATATTCAATTATATGCATCTATAATTCAAAAACCAGGAACTAGAAAATTTGTAGCCATTAAAAATTAAGTGATCTGCAAAGATAGGGAAGAAAAACAAGATGCTTACAAAATCCCTTTGGAATTTTCAAATAGATATGCTTTTTTAATGTTCGTTGGCTATGGTTATTTAGTGTTGCTTTAATGTTAACTGCTACCTTGTTATCTCCCCTGAGAAAACTTCACTTAAAAGAGTGAATGAGGCAAATCTTGGGCACAGACTGAATTTTAGGAAATGTTTACTAAGTGCAATTAAGTCAAAAGCACTCATTAACACCAGTGCTTAAATTTTAAAACCATGCTTTTTAAATCAACTAACATTCTGCACTGAAGATGTTTTTCATTTGCTTTTTTTAACTGATTATTAGGACATTAATAGGTCATGATAGCCTTGGGTAGGTGATAACAAATAATTCTTAAAATAAAAAGTTATTAAAAAGGCAATTTTGCTTTTTCCTCTTTTCCACTATTTTGCTGCTTTACACTGTTTTTCTCACACTATGCTAACCACTGGTAATAACACATTTTTACAACCTTTTAAAATATTAACAATCATCTTTAAAATAATTATATTAAATGTTCCAAATAAAAACAACTTAGGAACTATGTAGACACTGATTTACTAATAAAGATACCAAGATTTAGAGAAGTAAAATGATAGCTATCACATAAATGCAAAAACACCAAGGCTTGGGCTTTCTGACAGCTAGGCATGGCCACGTGACAGCTAGGCCATGTGATGGCATTCTTACCTCCGGACTATGGTTGACACTGTCTCTCTGGCTAAAAAGAAAATTTCTTGGCCTGGTCATGCTCTTTCCCCCATACTAAGGAAGGTGAGCTGGGTTAGACCATGCAGATGCAGAAAATAACCTAGAGAAAGCAGAGTAAAGAATAACAAGGAAACTACTTCTCACTGATCAGAGAGACTGGGAAGCATAGAATATTGACATAAAACCAAAAATGTTCTCTTACTTTTTTTATGCCACTATATTTTGAGGGTTTAATCATTTTTTATTACAGTATCTTTATGTTTGTCTTAATTTGTATAGAAATTATCTCTCTCTCTCTTCCTCTCTCTGTGTCTCTCCTCATCCATTGGTGCATTCTGTTTATTCTCATTCTTAATCTATTTTTCCATTTTTCCTCTCAGTTCCACTATCTACTCCACATCACACCTCATTACTTGACATTTGGATAAATACAATATCATTCTCTCTGCTCATAAACTCTCCTTGACACAATTCACTAATATAAGACAGCTGTAACTAAATCTTAACTTAAATATGGATTGTATAAAATTGTATCCCTTGCTCAGAAGTCTATTATTGATTTTTATTTGCTTTGTAATAAAGCACATTCTCTTAGCCTTGCATTGAAAGCCTTTCTAGTCTGATCCCACCATATCTTCTTATACTGAAATTACCCCTTAGCCACTCACTCAGTTCAAATTCCATATCTTCTATTAAATCTTGCACATCTAAATCACTCTATATTAATAGATCTAATCTTAATCTTTCATGCCCCTATCATCAGAATATATTTTATAACTTTATCTTTCCACCTGTATTCAGATGCTGCCAAAATGAAAAGAGTACAATTTAGATCTCTTTTAGGCCTACTCCCAAGACTCACTGAAAAAACGAGGACCTGGTAAAAAGTGTAATGCCTCCTGAAATAAACTGAGTTAATTCTGAAGGCTTCCTATGTCAAAAAGCAAGGAAAGCGTGAATAAATTTCTTTATAAGAATAATCCCCAGCATTAAACTGCCATAACTGTTCAAGCAGTGCATTAAAAACTAGAATGAGATAATGTCCCTTTATACTTTCTTCTATACCAACTCAACTCCTGGTGAGTTTTTGTTCATGTGGTTCAAAAACTTGAAGATTCCGATTTACTATAGGCAATGCACAATTCATGAGTCTATAAACAATATAAACATTAGTATAGGAGAAACAAGCATGAAAATGAACAATCTATGTTTATAAACCTAGTAAATAAGACCTACAATATATTTTAAACATAATGCATTTTCCACTTGGAAGTATAACAGCCAGATTAAGTGTATTCAGAACTCAAGAAAATAGCATTTCAAAAGGGAACAGCATTATAATGAAAATATAAGAGTGAAACGAATCATTTTTTACCAGACGCTAGGGTAGGTGGTTATTGTCTCAAGAGATTGAGGCAAAACTGTATTTGATACAGTGCCAACTGCATGGACTTTGAAGATAGGCCAAGCTAGGTTTAAATATATGTTTAATAATCTACTGGTTGTGTGATTTTGAGCAAATTATTTAATTTCACTGAGTTTCAATCTCATCATACAGAAAAATAAGACCAGCACCTTTCTCAGAAGAGTGTAATGAAAGTATAGTGTAATATTGTTACAAATTTTAGTACAATAGGGACAAATTAATAGCTAGTTTTTCATTCCTTCTTGAGGTGCTTGGATAATAAAATTATCCACATTTCATGAAAAAAGAGTTTCCATCATGTATAAGCTGTGTGTGATATCTGACAAGTTATCCCCCATCTTTTAATTTTATTTTTCTCATCTGTTCAATAGGGAGAATATTTCCTACCTTATTTGGCTGCTGTGGCTACCAGGAGCATAAATTAAGCTGATCTGTGCAGTGTTAAGTACAGTGATTATTAAGTGCTCAATTTAACAGGCTGCCAAAAAGAAACTAAATTATAGAACATTTTCAATCTCAATTTTTCAAATTTAAGTTATAATTTTGGGCAGGTGATCCAAATTAATACAATATAAAAATTAATTTATTTTCACATCTTAGCACTAAAATCAACAATTGCTGCTTAACCTTAAAATATTTATTAAGCATCTACTATGTGTTATTTTGCTATATGTCACGTATCTGGTTAAAAAGCGGATTCTTGAGACAGCATCGTCTGTATCTCATCTCAGCCACCTATTAGCTGCTTGTCCTTGAATGATTTATTTAATCCTTGTGCCTTTATTTCTTTATCTGTAAAACCTTATAGTAAACATACTCACCTCACATGGTCGCAGTGAGAATTAAATGACTTGATATATATTAATATAATATTTAAAATATAGTGTTATGTAAGTACTAAATTTTATTTTATTGTTTAAGAGCTCTCACAAATTACCAAAAGTCCACTTATTTCTCTGAGGAAAGAACGTTTATTACCATTTTTTATGAAAGAGGATGTTAAGGCTCAGAATACGCAATGATCTCCTAATTAGACAAGTAGTATATGAGGACATCAAACCCTGTTTTTTTTCTCTTTTAAGCTCATCTGCATTTTATTTATTATAATAAAACCCCAACTATATTTCATATCAATTATAACATATCCTTCTGCATCTTTATATACTAAACTATTTAAAATTATATTTTATTTTATATACAGCACAACTTCTTTAATATCTCAGATTCTTTCAACCAATAGTTTCTTTTAATTCACACTTACAACAGATCAGTACCTAACATTATAAAGATGTACCCGAGTGGAGTGATATTTGAATATTTAGCTTAATAACAGTGCTACTCTCATAAAGATTAGCTTCAAGAACAACTTTTTTCTTTTCATTACAGAACAGTCAGTCATCTACATTCATAAAGGGAATAGTATAATGGACCTCCATGTATAATTATCAAATCGTGTCCAATATGGTTTCATTCATACCTCCAATTCTCTTGACTTATTTTGAAATAATTTTCAGAGATAACAATTAGTATTTTTTAGTTTTTCTTTTTTTTAGTTTTTAACTATTTCAGTATTAAATAATGGCACTTTCACAAAATGTAACTGCAATTCTATTATCATATATAAAATCCATAAATTACATTACATAAGCAAATCACAAGTCTGCATTTACATTTCTCTAATTATCTTATAATTTATAAAAATATTTGTTTAATCCAAATACAAATAAAGTCCTCATTTAGAGACTCCTTTTCACGTCTCTTAATTCTCCTTTAATTTATAACTTTATTTCCCTCCATTTGTTTTTATCTGGCATTTTTGTGGTAAGAAAACAGTCTGCTTTTTTTCTTTAAAGAGTCCTTTCATCTGGGCTAGGTGGATACAGCCCGTGGTATCATTTAAATTGGTTTTCTGATCACTGTTCATCTTGAAAGTTGGACAGTTAACATATTATATTCAGTTTTGATTTTTTGGGGGCAATAAATATCTTTTTAATAATATAATATTATAAAGTTGATATATCTAATGTTTTTATTTAATATTCTTCCAGAATACTTTTGAATCGCTGAACTAAAATTAAATTACTTTTGGCAGAGTGTTTTTATATTTTCAACATTCTGTTTAGTGTAGGTTAGCATTCTGGATTTAGAGCTGATTTAAAAAATATTATTATTTTTATTAACACAGAAGTTTTGCTATTCTGGATACTTATGTCACATTCATGATCGTTTGTGCTTTTTCTCTGTATAGTATGTATGGATTCTAGTAACTTCATTACTAATTTCCTTTTCTAATCAGAACATCAGGATCCTTTATTAAACTGATAATTACTCTCCTTTCTTCCAAGCTCTGCTTATTTGAAAAAAAAATTACCCAATGGTCATATATGAATAAATGAGATAAATATTCTTGAAGAATTTGGAATTGGAAATGAGTACTTTCAGATTTTTATTATGTCCGTCCCCTTACTTACCAACTAATCAAAAATACTAGAGTTGAAAAAAAATTACATCAAGCTAGCTTTCTCTATATTTTCCCTTGAAATAGAGAGAACAAAGCACCAGAAATCATGAAGTTTTACTAAAACTGGCTGACCTGTCATGTGTGTGAGACAGCAAATTGTCACATTTTTCAGAGAAAGGGAGAAAGGAGAGCATTGTTCTTTTTACTACACCCAAATTACACACATTAAGTCACATTATCTCAGGCCATTTTCTGCCATAGGACAGAGTAAAAAGGGCTGAAAATTTTTGAGAAAACTAGGGGCTAAAACATCTGGAGATTTAGAGACAGACCTCAATGCCTTGAATTACAATTTAAAATAAATAGAAAGCAGTTCAGAATGCAGGATTGTGTTTAACATATTCTATTTGGTCCACCACTGGAAATATATTGTTGCATTGTGTACAAGCCCACGTATCCAGGAGTGATTCAAGGATGGGCTTAAGTAGAGGGTATAACAGGCGTCATTTAGGATATCAGAAAATAGCACAGGTGATGCAGAAAAGGGCAGATAGCTGAAGTCATCCAGTGAAATACTAATGTAAGCCTAAACTTAGTCACCAAATATTTAGAATTAAAGGGTAGAACTTTATGGAACAACAATGCTTTAAGCCAAACAATGAATGCCTTGTTTTTCAAAGACATAAATATAGAGGAAAATAATTGAAAATCTTCCAATGCTTTTGTCTTTGGTGGGAGTTCCAATTACTATTAAATGCTGAAATAACCAGATGTGGGATTATTGAATTGAAACCACTTACATGAAATATTAACAGTAAATAGAATTATAGAACTTTTTTAATATTCTATATTATAAATTATAGTAATTAATAAGTATTTTGATATAGTAAATTGAGAAGTGTAATATACTTGATGTTCTTGTAGTAAATTGCAGAAATGATATTTTATTCTCATATACACAAAATATTTCTAAAAACACATTTATTGAATGGGAGGCCATGTAGTGAAATGTGTAGTATTGTCAACACTGACTGTGGTAGAGAAGATAACTTTGGGATTTGGGTTATATAACATTAAATTCTTAGCAGTCATTGAATGAATCTGAGGTGACTAGATCCTGATGAAATATTCAATCTTCAGTAAATTATATTTTCCCTGCTGAATATGCAGAAATTTGGAATACTATTTTGTTGATTAATTTTGCATATTTGCCAATTCTACATCTAGGCTAAGTGCTATACCATCCAATGTTTTTAAATTTTTCACAAACTTTTTTTTTTAGACTACCAGCTTGAAATCTAGTTGGAGAAAGATTCTTTTGTCCATTCTAATTCTTCTCAAGTAAGACTAAATTATTTTCTGATACTCTAAGGCAAACTTTCATGACCTGCCAATTTAATAATAAAAGTTTAAATAGTGTACTTGAGTTTTTTAAAAATGGCCAGATTATTTTGTATGTGGTATCGTGGATTAAAATCAGTTTCACTATTCATGCAAGGTGAATGGTTAAAAAAAAAAAAGGTGAATGGTAAAAGGTTTTAAAAAATATAATTGTGAAAACTATTAAAACAGAAGAACATAAATGATCAATTTATAAGCTTTAATTGATGATTCATCATAAGATAATTTTCCTAAAATGAATGTAAAAGATTTTTAAATTAAATATTACCTCTTGTTACCTGCAGGTCAAATTTCTGTTCCATACAGAAAATACACTAAAGGAGAACTATTATTTAAAGTGACTGTGATTAGAAAGCTGTGAATCACAGTGTTCCTGTGATTTGTTAAGTTATCCCTCTAAGCACTTAAAGACTATTAGCTAAAATAGCAAGAAATTTTCTTTATAAATAAGAATGAAATATACTTTTTAAAATAAGAGATGCTGTGGCATTGATTCAAACACTGAACTTTTTAACACTAAACTTCTCCAGGAAAGTAAATATTCAAAAGAGAAATGAAAGCATATCAAATATCAAAACCCTTATCTTATAGACAGGAAAATAATGTGTTCTTCTCTACACATCCCACCTATTGTGTGTGATACATTTTATAGAATCATTCTTCAACATTTCTGTCACTGACTGAATTGACATGCACAGGATAATTTGATAATCTTCCTGCTACTAAATCTTGTTCTCATTGTATTAAGCAAATACTCTAATGGTTTTTATCATTATTATTATTATTCTGACTCTGCATAGGAATCTCACTGGTAACTTTTCTTATTAATATACTTTTATCTTCTACTTACATATTCAGGTATCCCTCTCTAAAATACAGTAAAAATATATTCTCAGAACCATTTGGGAAAACAGTTTTTGATCATAGGTATCTTAAATGGAAGAAACTTACCTACATTATTAATGATCACAATGTAATTAAATCAAAACCATTTACACTTTTAATTTGAAGTTGTATTACTTCATAACTAACCCAAATGGAAGATAAGGTAATTAATTTTTTCAGGAAACAGTTTCACAGCATAAAGTTAAATATCAATTAATATGTGTACTAAATTGCCTGTAGTGTTTTGAAAAATTAATTTGCTCCCAAATTTTCAGAGCAGGAGAAATTTCTTCAGTGTCATCTCAATGTCAAGTAATTCACAAGTAAAACACAGAGTGGATTTAATTATAATAATCACTAAGAATATAATTATGGTTTTATTTAACTTTTCTTATTTGAACCGATTATCTTAATTGTTATGGTATAATCTGATAGACTTTCTGTATACCATTAATTCTTCTACGTATGAAATAGTGATTTTGAATGTATTACTTTAGGAGATACATGAAAACACCTCATTCTTTAGAAAAACACATAACTATGATCTAAAGAATATAATTAGTTTTTTTTAGTAATATTAATGAAAATCAACTATATGTGAATTTTAAGGTAAACAAGTATTCCATCCTCTAAAAAGTCCTAAGATCAGACTTGCTAATAGAGTAACCCACATTTCCCATGATACAAGATATTATATACTTTCTAGAGTCAATAGTGATCACACAAAACTGAAAATTTCTACGGCTCTTCCTAGGAGTCTCTGTGAAATTTGTACTTACAAAAGCCATCTTGACAAGCTTGATTTGATTTTCTGTATATAATAAGCTTTGTTATTAGCCAAATACATATAAAAAATAATGTTCTTTTTTTACTGAAATAAAACTGATTGCATTTCAAGTCATCTTATAGCTTTTATGTAGATGATGAATCTGTTTTATTAAACATTTTTAATACAGCACAACAAAAACAAAAAACAGCTGTAATTTTATTGTTTGATCACAGAATTATGCAGAAATATTTGCTCTATATGATAAAAAAACTTAATGGAAATATTTCATTGTGAAAATAACACACTCTGGGCTTAGAAAGAAAGATATAACTATTATTTTTTTCTTAAGAAGTGTAGAAGATAAATATTTTTGGAATATTAACAGGTAAATTTTTAATCTTCAGTTATTCCAATATCAACTAATAGGATCAATAACATTGGAGGGTGGGATCAATTATAAAGGCTAGAAAAATTAGTAGTTCAACTTAGACTTTCAAAAATATTTTTGTCATTTCATTGGTTTTTAAGAAAGAAATGCTCTTTCTTGGGGCTCTAAGAGTGTGGATTTTCATTGTGAACACAGGGCACAGAGTTGTGCTCTGCACACTATATAGGAGAGTAGAACTTCTCTGGGCTTCTTCCCAAGGGATTGGCTGAGGCAGTGGAAATTCTAGTTAAGTTTATGAGATTCCTAGTGCAGAAAGGTTTATAGCCTTATTTTGGAATGCTAACCGAATACAAAACTAGTAAGGAATACACATCCAAAATGGCACTCCAGTGTCCTGTGCTCCTCAATAATGTGTAAGAAAGAAGTAATGTTTTTCTGTGCCCCAGCAAGAGTATGAAGGTGGCTAAGCAGAGTCCACAGAGTATAAGGGGCCCCAGAGATTCTGTCTACTAAGAAAGCATAGATCACATGACAATTTTGAACTGACTGCTGAAAACTGTACTGATCATGTGTCAATCCAGAGATAATCTAGTTACCCTCAATTACCAAGGTTACATTATCTATCATCAGCAGAAGTGAGTGCTTTTTAGTTAAGTAGAAACAGAGAGAGAAAATAAGAGAATTGGAGTTTCATTTTATTCATACTGTGTTTGACTGAAAATATCTCATGCCTTCTAAAAAATAAATAATAATCTGGGACTCTGGATGAACAATTACAGAGACGAGAACTGGAGACTGAGTAGCATAGGGACGAGTGAAGTACCATAGTGTGGTAGTGTGTAGGATGGCTGGGGAAAAAAATTCCTGGAGGTAGGAGTGCCCAAGGCACTATTAATAAAATAATTGACTCTATTTTAATATTAAGCTGTTTTATTTGTTGTTTGCTGATTTCCAATACCCCACTCCCAGTTCCAAAACATTCAGTTAAATGTTGCCCCCTACACAATCATGTCTTTTGTTACTTTACAAAGTAAAGGGATCAAAGCAGTGGCTATAGCACAATGCATGTTTAAAAAAACAAACAAACAACACAGAAAAACGAGCACCATGCTTCTTGTGTAAAATTTACAAACTGAAAATTTAGTAAAATTTGAAGCAAGGAGTAACTTGGGGGGAATTCTGCACCTCCCATCCCAGAAGCAGCAGCTATTATTAATTTACTTTTATGTCAGTAGTCATTTCTGAGATGTACTGACTTATATAAAAATGCAAGATTCTGATTAAGACAAAATCCATTTTAAAATTATCAAAAAGCAATTCTTCTTAAGCATGCACTTAAATAACAGGTATGAACGCGTGAGGGTGACTGCAATGAAAGTTCTTTTAATAGGCTTATGATGGTTCATGCATCAGCACCGCAGAAAGTTAGATAAAGGGAATCAGAACCAACTGTTAAAATTATAACTGAGAGGCTCTGTATACACCCGGCATCTTCCCAGAGTTGTAGTTATGGCTAGAAAAACACAACAGACCTCCAGAGATCTGGATCTCATCTCAAGATCCCAATCATCCACAGATTTGAAAACTTAGCTCCTTGGAAAACTTCGGAGGTGCTAAAACTTCTTTTTTGGTTTTTAAAACTTAATTATTATACATTATACCCCCGGTTATACCAGGATACTTGTTTAATAGGCCATAATTACTATTCTAAGTCCAGTTTGCCTTTAGTGAAAATATCATAATGTTATCCACCAGCTGGGAGGGTGCTATTTTGTGTTAAATTTTAAAAAAATAGGTGGATATTGGGAAACTTCTCTTTTCTTGAGGGTGCTCATATCTTTCTTAGCTTTTTTTTTTTTAGAATTGGAATAATCTCTCTTTAAATTTCTGATATTTGAGGCTAATCATTTATTTCATGATCATATATTTCTTCATTTTCTTTTTTCCTCAACATTCACACAACAATACAGATTCTTTTCAGTATTACAGTTACATATTTAATAGGCTAATAATATTCCATTCTAAGAAGTCCTTTTAAAATTTTAACAGTGATAAAGTATGATTTTTCTACTATAAAGCATAGATATTATTTTTGGATTATTTTGGCAGATGACTAAAAATATTATGTCACATGTTTTTATGACAAAAACACATTATCTCATCTAAAAAATCCTAATGATAAAGTCAGAAAAATCCTACTGATACAGTTCCTATAAATAAGCAGCATATTTTCATAGTGAATTACTAATAAAAATTAAACCAAAAGTATGTTAGCATGCAGGTCCTTTTTATCACAGTGAAATTTATTTGAAGATCATATAATCCAGTTGCAATGCTTTAATCAAAAATTAATTAGCTGTTATTAATATGTGATAATATTAATCAAGAGCATCAGCTTTTTTTTATGCACCACTAAAATGTAAGGTACCATTATACTTAAAATGTGTTTTATTAGACATGATACTAGCCATGCCTCTGTTTTCAACAGATAAAGTAAAAAAAAAAAAATGTGTTTCCCAATTGTCTTTCTCCTTTTTTGTAAGAAATATTAAAAAGATTCAGCTAAGGAGTAAAACACTCAAAAAAAGGGCAATGCCTTTTCAAACACATAATGGTAAAGCAGTGTAGCTGGTACCAAATCATCAATACTTGAAGGCCCAGAAGCACTAATCTACAATGGGGGAAAAAATGCACAACTGTTCTTAAATTATTTCCCCAGCTCCTCAACAAAGTAACCTATGAATAATAAATTGTTGTGTTATAGTTATAAGCTTTTTAGTTAGAAAATGCTATAATCTAGTCAATATATACATTCAATACCTAAGTGATATGTTTTTAACAGCAAAAAATTATGATTAATTGATAGTATAACATCACTAATTATCTATATTTAGTGCTTTGAAATATAAAATCCAATTAAATTGATTATAAAGTTAACTTTTTCATTAAGAACCAATCAGAGTAGAAGACATTTTAACTTGGCTCATAGCTTTAAAGCAGCTTTAATGTGCCACTGTATGTTTCAACAGCAACATCCAGGAACATTACTAGGTATAGATATCTATCTGGAGGCGATTATTAATATCAGAATCTTGTCTTGTTCACATTTGCAATCCTTGCATAAAATAGAGATATGAATGCAACAGCATGTCGAATGTGTTTTTATGCCCAAATTCAACTCAGGTCTATATATAACTATTGATTTTTTTATGCTAAAATTTATTCTAAATGTGTCCATTATCATTCTCGCTAATGACTTTGGATATATAGCCAAAGAGGTGCATTATAGAACTCAAATAATTTATTGAATGTATACTCTAGGATTAATAGCAGAACTCTAACTACTTCTGTAATCTTGAGTACACAGAGAGTTCATATCAAGGGAATGAATTTATCCACTTCAACCACTAATACATTCAGGTTATTTTAGCCTGCATGAAGGTTGGCAGAAGTCTTTAGGTGGACAACAGCACTTTTAGGTTTCTCTCTTACTAATTCCGATTGGTTCTCTTCTTGTTATAGAAAACAATGTGTGAATGTTATCATGTAACCACACATATGTAAGAAATAGCTCAATGGTAGTCACTTATCAAATACATAGGGTTTCTGTTAAGCTTAAAACATTTTGCTTGAATAAAACAAGGTCAAGCCGTTTTTGGAGACAGAGAAAAAGGAGCTAATAGTTGTAATGTATGCTAATAGTTGCTAAAATAGGTACTAATTCCCATACATAAAATTGGACACATTAAGGAAAAAGAAATCAGGTAAGCTACCTGGAAAAGGTAAAATGTGAGTTGAAGTTTGAAAGTAAGAAGGAGATACAATGCCAAAAAAAAAAAGGAGAAAAAGGCACTCCCTAATAAGAAAATAAATTTTGCTAAAGCAAGGAAAAACAAGAGACAATAGCACAGACTGAGGTTAGGGTCAGAGAAAGGGGAGTGGTGAGAAAGAGCTTGGAGTAGTATTAGGTAGAGGCCAAATAAGGGTTAGCAAGCTTGCTGTATGTATTATCCTGCCTACTGATACTATGGCAGACTGTCAATAGATCACAGTACTTGTCTTAGTCCAGCCAGGCTCCTGTAACAAAAATGCCATAGACTAGGTGGCTTAACAAACATATTTTCTCAAGTTCTAGTGGCTGGGAAGTCTGTGATCAGGGTACAAGCAGATTCGATATCTGGTGAGAATCCTGGTTCACAGATGGCCAACTTCTCCCTGTGTCCTCACTTGGTGAAAGAGGCAAGGGAACTTTCTGACATCTCTTTTATAAGGGCAGTAATCTCATTCATGAGGGTTTCACTCCAATGACCTAAGCAACTCCCAAAAGCGCCATCTCCAAATACCCTCACATTGGGGGTTAGACTTCAATACATGAATTCTGGAGGGATATAAACATTCAGTTGCTAGCACTACCTTCTCTCATGAACTTCTAACAATCCTTTATAGAATAGCATCCTATTCAGTCTCAATTAACTTACTAAAATGTTACCAGGACCAGGTCACATATGCTATAGAAAGTAGTGTGGATTTATCCAGAAGAAAAAAAGAGAAAAAGCAAAGATTTCAAACTGATGGTAAGAAAGATCATCCCTTGTTTTAGAAAAGTTACTGAGATATAAGTATGAATAAGGTATTAGAAGCGTGTTACGGGCTGAATGCCCTCCCCCTCCACAACCCTGACTCCGATGTCATATACTAAAGCCTTAAACCATAAGCCTCTAGTTCTGATTATCATACCTGAGAGTGTATTCATGACTATGTATTTCTAAATAAGTTCCCACATTGTTCCTGATGAATGTAGTCAGGCTGAGAACTGCTGCTCCATTGTGGGCTCTTCTTTCTAGATGATTTTAGATGATGTTCTGGACAGCACAGGCTTTCGAGGGAAAAGGAGCATCATATACTTTAGTAAATTATACATGGTGAGACCATTTACATTATTTTCATAAAAAGTATTAGAGTTTCTGATTTTGAAAAGCATAGTTCTTCTCCAAATGTTGATACCATCATTATAATGAAGTTTCCATATTTCAAGTAACTTTTGGTGTTTATAAATAATTGTGAGATGTTGCACTTACTCATTTTTTTAAGTAAAAGAGAGAGTCCCTGTTCTAATTTCATGACCTTCTAATTCACTGTAAATCCATGTCATCACACAATACAGAAATCCAAATAAACCATAGGAATCCCTGAATATATTACATCTCCTAAAGCCCTGAATTATTACTTTGGGAGTTATAGTACAACCATTATAAATTTTGATTAATTTCTGTAATTTATTTTTTTCTACTATGGAAGAACTGACCATGCATAGTATGGAGCTGCCAGGTGCAATTTATAGCTAACAAAAATGCAAGAAACATGGGTAACACCAAGAGAAGACTAAAGAAAGATACAATGTTTCCTGGAACATTCCATAAGTTTGCAATATGATAGCAGTAACTGGCAGTTAAGAGTTCCACTCAAAAGCGACACAGTTCTGAAGACCTGCAAATGAATAACTAGAGGCTTTTACAGACAGTGGCAGCCTTTTGCTATACTCTAGGGACTGAAGTGTACTTACCGTGGATATGTTTAATGTTATTTTTAAAGTGCTTTGCCATACTGTGGAATTTCTAAAAAGATATTAAAGCCAGTTTCACCATGTATGCCCCTTATATTTCCCCACAATACATAAATTAAAAAATATTAAAATATAATAATGCATAGGGTGATAACAGTCTGAAGGTAACCTAAGCTGTACTGACATAAACAGCGTGAATACCATCAATAACTAAGTAAATGAAAAAGAACCAAATATTTCAAATTCCAATATTCATTATTAAAGAAGTATCTGATAGTTCCAGTTTGATGGAGGACGAATTCCCCATCCCATTGTATGTTATGCATGGCAATTAAATAAAATAGCACAGCAATTATTCTCAGAAATCTGAAATGTCATATTACAATGAAACATTCAAACCGTATAAGGTCAGAACTATTTATTTTAGGAGACTGATGTCAGCATAATAAGGACTAGTTAAGTCTTTTTATAATAAGGTTAAATATCAGCTAAGGTTCAATTTACTTCTTATGAAGTTTTTAAATTAATAACACAAAAATGAAGTCACATTCTCAGGCTAAATCATTGAGATGCTATGGTGAAAAATATGGGCTCTGAGGACAGATCACGTGGATTTTAAGCTTGGTCCCTCTATTTACTAGCCATATCACCTTGGTAAAGTGACTTAAACTCAATAAAATATGGCTGTAGAGAAAATTAGATTAGATAATAATGTAATTTAGAATATTACCTCACTTATATTAAGCTCAATATTATTATTTGTTACTATTTTATTTAATATTGGCCAATATCTGGCAAGACTGACAGACATTTATTGGTGTTGAAGCACAAAAAGAAATTATGAAAATTCTACTATCTATCCAATGGTATAATTTAGAGAAAGGTAAATAATAATTTGGCATTCAACACTAAAGGACACTTAAGCCAAGAAACTTAGAAAGGCCAATTTTGTTTTGAAAATTATAAGTCCATTGATGTTAAAGGAAAGCCCAATTATTAGTTCTTGTTTGTCCTATGAAGAAAAGATAATTAGTAATTAACCAATTTTTATGTTGTACAAAGGTTCCCAAAAATGATAAAAGTTAATAAATTTACATTCAAGAATATAGAAAATCATAGGACTCATGCTGCAATTTATACTGCTAGTGATCCACGAATGGTGAGTTAAAAGATTAATTAGACACTTTTTAAGAATTCTGTGATGGGATTATATTTTAACTCAGTAATATTTTCATAGATAAATTGTAAAAATCTATCCTGAAATTTTCAATTTTCATTTTACAAGACTGTTAATGGAAATTATGCCATCAGGGAATTTTGAACGTGCCTCTTTAGACATTTCTGTATTGCCACGAAAGCTAGTAAAAATGTTGACTTTTGCATATAAAAATATCAAGGAGCAAAGTGCTGTGTCATGTATTTGAAGGACAAATTGTTAGCTATTTTTCAAAAATTAAAATAACAATTCTTGAAATAACTTAAATGGAAATACAGTATAGTAAGTTGGCACTTTGGCTGGTACATTTAATTGTTGCAGCAACATTAATGCCAAAATTCGAGGGCTGAGTGAAAACATTCTGCCCTCCACAGATAAGCAACAGGCTTTTAAAATAAATAAATAAATAA